>JASDQU010420256.1:0-10187 GCA_032191745.1 Picea mariana
GCAATTGTCATATCTAACGCACCCACACACACACATGCAAAGAATATAACACATACCCAACACAAACTGGTATACAAACTAGGAATTGTGCAAAGCAACTACGACCTATATGACATTGCAACATAATTTTACAGTCACTTTATCATTCGAGCATGAGAACCCCAACGTAGATGTCGTGTTGAAGTAGATAAGAGGATTGATATTCATCAAAGAGCCAAAAGCTGAAATCATCATGGAAGAACAACAACGAAACAAATAGACAGTCAAGGAATTGTTGTCATGTTACCGTGTGCAAGAGGAAGCACCAGATGAAGATGATCCGCACGATATTCAGATTGAAGAAGCAGAAGGAGAAAGAGAAGTGGAAGGTCCACCTATAGAATTAGAAGTGATTTCCACGCCGATCAAAGTAAAGAAATTCAATATTGGGAAAGCTGAGCATCCCAAAATGGCTAGCATTGGAGATTATTGGGATGAACAAACAATGGAAAGCATAACAGAGCTATTGTGTGAATACATTGCCTTGTTCCCTGTTATCACACAATTTAAGTTAGGATAAAAGACAGATGTAAAGAGACAAACTGGCGTGACTAAATTGATCCCACCAAATGTCACCTCGATAGGAAGGTTCTTTCTACTTATGGAGGTAAGGCCCAGGGGAGATGTAATATACCAGATATAAAATGTATGCAGAACTGAAATAAAATGCTAGTAATGGAAGAATAACATCAATATAACCACAATAACACTGAAATGATATAAGAATAACAACATAAATAACACTTTGAATCTGAAAGCAATGTTCACGGGCCTCTTCGAGGGGGTAACCTCCAGTTGAGAAGAGCTCTATTACAATAATATCTAAGCTAGGGTTCTCATACCCTCGACTCCTATTTATACTAAAAAGAAGCATCTAGAGGAAGATCCTTCTAGAAGTGAAAGCTTCTATTAGGTCTTCTTACATATACCTTATTCTATTTTATTGAAAGGCATTATTAATATTGACCTTTATTACATTTGAATATATTGTTATACCTATGTGCAGGTTAGGACCTTAACATGTCTGCCCCCTTAAAAACAACCTTGTCCTCAAGGCTTGAGATGAGGAAATTGTTGTAGAATGGTAGTTGGTTCCCAAGTAGCATCTGCTGGAGTTGTATCTTTCCACTGTACTAGCACTTCCTTGATGGTTCTCTGACATAGGTGATGCTCAGGTTGGTCCAATACTACTTCTAGTTGTAGCCAAATGGATCCTTCTTCAAGTAACTCTAGAAGGTTGGTTTGAATTTGGCACTTAGCTCCAATCACCTTCTTTAAGCATCAAACATGAAAAACAGGATGTAGCTTCAAATTGTTGGGCAAAGCTAACTGATAGGAGACTTGTCTCACACGCTTGAGTATGGTATAAGGACCATAAAATTTGGGCATTGGCTTCTGATAATGCTCGGCCTTGAGGGAAGTTTGCTTGTGAGGTTGCAGTCGAAGAAACACCTGATCCCCTTCTGCAAATTGACGTTCAAAGCGACCTTGATCTGCTTGTTTCTTCATGTGATTCTATGCCATGACCAAATTCTCTTTGAGGCTATGGAGAATAAACTCTTGAGCTGTAAGTGTTAGGTCAACCACCTGGACCTTCGAGACACCCAGTAAGTATGAGAGAACTGAAGGTGGATTCTATCCATATACCACTTCAAAAGGAGTCATGCGTGTAGTTGTATGGTATGAAGTGTTGTACCACCATTCAGCTAGGGGTAACCATTGAGCCCATTGATTCTTCTTTTCTAAGGAAAAACACCTCAAATATGTTTCCAAACACTTGTTGAAAACTTTCATTTAGCCATCAGTCTGGGGATGATAAGCTGTGATGAGATGCAATTTGGTGCCTTGTAGCTTGAACATTTCTTGCCAAAAATTGCTTGAAGCTTGAAGACCCGATCCATGAATATCTGAGCCACCGTGGATGTTGTAAATGGGTGTTGAAGGGTGCAAAAATGAGCATACTTGGAAAGGTGATCAACAAACACCATGATGACGGATTTATTTCTCGATTTGGGTAAGCTGGCAATAAAATCCATAGAGATATCCTTCCAAATAGCAGGTGGAATCGGGAGAGGTTGTAGTGTGCCCGGCGATTTGACTATTTCTCCCTTGTTGCGTTGACACACATCACATTCAACTACAAAATTATGAATGTCCTGTTTCATACGATCCCGTAAAAAGGAACGTTTGACCCTGTCATAGGTTTTGGTGAACCCGGAGTGCCATGCTGTGGGTGTAGCATGAATCTCAGAAAGTACCGTGGATTTAATCTTTGATTGTTTACTTAAATAAAAACAGCCTTTGTATCGAAATTCCTCATGGAGCCAAGAGTACCCTGGGGAAGATGGAGCCTTGGACTGCAATTGGTGGATCAACTGCAAACTTTTGGGATCTTGTAGCCATTCCTGGCGAACAACTTGGAGCCAATCTGGTACAATGAATGAAAGAGACAAAAGGGATCCTTCGTCTTCATATTTTTCGGAAAGTGCATCTGCAACCACATTGTCTTTGCCTTTATTATAAATTATCTCATAATCATATACAAAGAGTTTAGTCACCCATTTTTGTTGTTCTGGGGAGGAAATGCGTTGTTCCAGAAAATACTTGAGGCTTTTATGGCTTGTCTTAATTTGGAAATGTTTCCCCAATAGATGAGGATGCCACAAATCCACTGCATGGAGAATAGCCAACATTTCCTTTTCATAGATGGATTTTCCCAGATTTCTTTCAGATATTTGCTTGCTGGTAAAGGCCAAAGGTCGACCCTCTTGCATAAGGACAGCACCAATTCCTTTCCTCAAGGCATCACATTCCAACACAAAGGTATTTGTGAAATTGGGAAGGGCAAGGACTACAGTGGTGCACATGGCCATCTTCAAGGTCTCAAAATCATGAGAAATGGTTGGAGTCCAAGTGAAAGAGTTCTTTTTTAGGAGAGCAATGAGAGGTGCTGCAATCTTCCCATAATTCTTAACAAACTTGCGATAATACCTTGTTAAGCCTAGAAATCCACGCAAGATCTTAAGAGTCTTTGGGTGAGGCCAGTCTTGCATAGCTTCAATCTTTTTAGGATCCACCCTGACGCCATCTTTGCCAACCAGATGACCCAAGTATTCTACTTTTGAGGCGCCAAAAGCACATTTAGACTGTTTTAGGAAACGTTGGNTGGATTTGCCCAGATTTCTTTCAGATATTTGCTTGCTGGTAAAGGCCAAAGGTCGACCCTCTTGCATCAGGACAGCACCAATTCCTTTCCTCAAGGCATCACATTCCAACACAAAGGTATTTGTGAAATTGGGAAGGGCAAGGACTACAGTGGTGCACATGGCCATCTTCAAGGTCTCAAAATCATGAGCAATGGTTGGAGTCCAAGTGAAAGAGTTCTTTTTTAGGAGAGCAATGAGAGGTGCTGCAATCTTCCCATAATTCTTAACAAACTTGCGATAATACCTTGTTAAGCCTAGAAATCCACGCAAGATCTTAAGAGTCTTTGGGTGAGGCCAATCTTGCATAGCTTCAATCTTTTTAGGATCCACCCTGACGCCATCTTTGCCAACCAGATGACCCAAGTATTCTACTTTTGAGGCGCCAAAAGCACATTTAGACTGTTTTAGGAAACGTTGGTGCTGAGAGAGCAGATGGAGAACTCGATCCACATGAGCAAGATGGTTTTTATAGATATCATCAAAGAAAACTAAGACAAAATGGTGAAGAAAAGGACGAAATACATGATTCATGAGGCTTTGGAAGGTGGAGGGGGAATTACACAAGCCAAAGGGCATGGCCAAAAACTCATAGTGGCCCTCATGAGTTCTAAAGGAAGTCTTGGGAATGTCTGCCTCTTTCATACATATCTAGTGGTAGCCCGAATGGAGATCCAGTTTAGTGAAGAATTGGGCACCACTCAATTGATCTAGGAGGTCATCAATGATAGGAATGGGGAATTTGTCTTTGATGGTAAGTTTTTTGAGGGCATGGAAGTCAGGACACATTCACCAAGAACCTTCTTTCTTCAGAACCATGACCACAGGAGATGAGTAGGGTCTCGTACTAGGGCAGATAATGCCTGCATTAAGGAGTTCCTGGACCATTTTCTCAATTTCATTTTTTTGGGAAAAGGGGTGACGATACGGATGGATATTGGAAGGAAGGCTTCTGGGTACAAGGAGAATGGAATGATCATGAACACCACTAGAAGAAGGGAGGCCTTGGGGAGTGGAAAATACCAACTGATGTTTAGAAAGGATGGCTTGGAGGTCTTGCGGTACCGAGGGTGTCTCTTTTGTTTGTATGGCATGGAGTTGGGTGATAACACTAGAATGACCCTTTTTGAGCAGCTTTTCCATGCGATGGGAACTACTGATCTTAGGTGAACCAACGATGATGCCTTGGAACTTATATTGGTGGCCCTCTTGGTCTAATTGCATGGTTAAATCTTTAAAACCCATGAGAATGGGACCCAAGGTCCTTAGCCAGTCTGCACCCAACACAATGTCACAACCTCCCATGTCAATAGCAAACATATTGGATTTTAGGTGGTAGTCACCAATTTGGAGATGCACATTTTCACAACGCCCTCCACATTTCATGGAACCACCATTGGCAATCATGATTTGGAAATTATTAATGGCATGGATTTAGCAATGAGTTTCTTGGGCAATGTGGCGATGAATAAAATTATGGGTGCTGGCACTATCAACTAGAATGATGACCTTTTGATGCTTGATGTAACCAATTAGCTTGAGGGTTTGGGGAGCGGAGAAGTCAGTGAGAGCATTGAGGGAAATGACTGGTTCTACTTCGGGAGGGTCTGAGGGAGGGTTTATGTCTGTGGATTCAGGTAACTCAGACACAGAGGGAGTTTCTTCATCTTCTTCCAAAATCTCCTCAGAGATGGCCATAAAAGTCTTTTGTTCTTTACACTTGTGGCCCGAGAAATATTTTTCATCACAGTTATAACAAAGGCCTTTGAGTTGGCATTCATCCATTTTAGCCCTGGTCAATTTTTGGATCTTTAGTGGAGCAGAGGGAGTAGTGGGATTTACTGGTTTAGGGTGAGGGATAAAGGAGGGTTTGCGGTTTTGAACAGATACAACCCGTTGTGCTTATTTATCTCTTTTGGTAGCCTCCACCCAACTTTCAAGCCTAGCCATGAGGACATGGGCCCAAATTTCATCCTTGAGGCCGCTAATAAAACACTCTCAGAAAAAGGCATCAGACATGCCCTTTATTCTAAAATCTAGGCGCTCAAAGGAATTTATAAAGTCTTCCACGGTTCCTAATTATTTCAGATTTGTCAAACGACCCAAATGGTTGGTGTTAGTGTCAAAGCATTCATAAATCTCTGCCACAAAGTGTGTCCAAGCAATATACCCTTGACGAGAAGTTTTTCTCCATTTCCACCATTTCCAACGTTCTTGATCTAGATGGAGAACAYCATACCAGAGTTTGGCCAAGTCATCTGTAATGTCGTATCAAGAGAAGTGATGTTCCATTTGGGTTACCCAACCAGTGGGATCCGAGCCATCAAATTTGGTCGCATCCACCCGTGGGAGGCATATGTCACGTTGAAAGTGATGGTTCTACAAGGTATGGGAATGAGAGGAATGGTCACCTTCAGTATGTGGAGGTGAGGAAGAGGAAGGGTTATCTGTAGGGATATGCAATTTGGTGTAGAGTGTCGAAAAGACTGATTCAAGTTGGGTGGTGAGGTCTTGTTTGATTTCCCCCATTGAGGATTGCATGGTTGTATTGATGGCGGCAACATTGGCACTGAGTTGTTTCACTTCTTGTTGGGTCTCAATGAGACCATATTGCAAGGTGTTGAAGCGAGATTCCAAGTCTTGGCTACGAGTATGGGCCATGAGGATGAGGAAACTGAAAAGGGGAAGGCAGGGTGAAAAATTTTGGCCGAAAAAAATGATATGGATGAATGTGATAAGGGTGAAGAGATGAATCCAATGGAATAGGTCTCAAATAATGGTGAAAAAAATTCCAGAATTTTTTTTTTTTAATAGAGTTATACTCTGGTCTAAAGAATACTGTAGAGAGGAAATTCCCAAATGCTTAACCAGAAAAAAATGTGTATTTACTAGGCAACCTGAACACAGTTGCACGGCAATAGATATTCTCTGTTTTAATTTGTTTATGTTTCTATCCCCCAAGGGTTAGGTATTCAAGGGTTCTACAGACAAGGGTTTTCCTTGTGCTATAGCTCTCTGATATACGTGCGGGGTCCAACAGTATACTCTGACCAATATCTCAAGGCACTAACTAAGGAGGATAGACTGTACCCTTAGCCATACTACCCAACTACCTAGGTACTAGAGAGTATCTTACCGAGTGTTGTTCTCGGTGACACTATAGCAGTCAGGAGGCTGATTGGTTTATCTAAAGAGGGATTCAGGTAATCTAGGTCGATCCATACACAGGTGTTGTCTGATGCACTACCACTCAAAGGGGTACCAACAGGGGTTACAAGGGTGGCCAACATATGTGCACTTAAGTACCACTTGTATTTCCTGCGTGTATGAATCCATCAACCGTGGGTTTATGCACGTAACGACAAATATTTGTGGATTAAATACGTCAGAATACGTCTCTACCCTGAAAAAAAATTTAACCCACATTTTCTGTTGAGGAAAGTGATCTGATACCACTTGTAATATACCAGATATAAAATGTATGCAGAACTGAAATAAAATGCTAGTAATGGCAGAATAACAACAATATAACCACAATAACACTGAAATGATATAAGAATAACAATAGAAATAGCACTTTCAATCTGAAAGCAATGATCACGGGCCTCTTTGAGGGGGCAACCTCCAGTTGAGAAGAGCTCTATTACAATAATATCCAAGCTAGGGTTCTCATACCCTCGACTCCTATTTATACTAAAAAGAAGCATCTAGAGGAAGATCCTTCTAGAAGCGAAAGCTTTTATTAGGTCTTCTTAGATCCGCCTTATTCTATTTTATTGAAAGGCCTTATTAATATTGACCTTTATTACATCCGAATATATTGTTCTACCTATGTGCGGGTTAGGACCCTAACAGGAGACGTCCCCACTGACCTGGGGTTTTGAGAAGGAAAAGGATTGAAGGCTAAAAGATAAATTCCCCCTCATAAGTAACCACTGAGCAGATAGTCCGGCTAAACAACCAATAAAGAGAAAGTATAACCAAAAGGAGATGCACCTGCACGAGACAAAGAAACAAGAAATATATATATATATGGAATATTACTCGCTTGGTTAGTACTTCATATAATCAATGACTATCTAATATATAAGAAATTGAGAAATAAATATTAACGAAGTCAATGTTTATATAATAACCACGATGTACAATATCACTTCTTCAATAAATGATGAAAAAGTATGGCATTCAATGTAACAATTAACACTTCATTCAGGTAACGTCTTTTAACAACCATTCAATTTCTCATAGGTAAAAYGATAGCTACACAATGATGATAATAGMAAAGGATGACGACGGAAAATGATTTAGAAGGGTTAGTCTACGCTAGGGTTAGAATAGTTAGGGTTTTGTTCAAAGTATTAAGAGTTGTTTTTTTATCACAAGTACTCACATGCTAGGCCTTAGATCAGTGTGTTMCTAGGGTTAATGGATTCAAAAGGAGGACGCAGAAGCTAAAGGATCAAATATGATAGTAAGACTAAGGATGGGAGGGTCAAGTCTTGAAGTGTTGTTATGGCAAGGCCTCAAGGACAAAAACCTAGGGGAGAGAGGCTCACTTTGGTGTAGGGGAACTAGGCCTTAGTTCTCTCTCCTCCTTCCTTAGCTCAATGGAAAAAAACAGCTAGCTCAAAAAGATGGCATAAAACTAAGACAAGAGGTTGTGCAGGCAACATGTTGCTATGGCAAGGCTTCACCAAGCAATTCCTAGGAAAATTGGCTCATCAAGGTGTAGGGTAATTAGACCTTGATGCGTTTTCTCCTTCTTAGTTTTAGAAAAGTAAAATGGCTAGCATAGGAGAAGATATATTTGAGTGTTGCTAAGGCAAGGCTCAATCCTCTTCAACATGAAAGAGTAGAGTGTTTCTAGGGCAAGGCTCTATCTCACTTCAGCAAATGAAATGGCCAAAAATATTAATGGGGACATGATACAAGGACCTTCTATGTGTGATTGTCCCCTAGGTTTTGAATCAACAAAATTATAACCATAAATGCAAGAGAAATAACACTACAACCATTCATTCAAGAAGTTTTGCAGAAATTTACTTACATTTAACCAAGAAATCAAGTAGCAAACCCTAGTTGTAACACCTTCCACCAAGATAAATGCCAAAAATTCCAAATAAAGCCTTCCTTCAACAATTGCACCTCACAATTTCAGCCAAGAACTCCAAGTGTAGCACAAATTTCAGACCTCACTAATGAATGAATCAGAGATGATAAAAAAATGAGAGTAAAAACCCTCAATTTATACAGTACCATGACCTAATTTCACTTTTAGGTCATAAAAAGGCTGACAAGGCCAAAATACTAAAAATCATATTTTTTTACATTAAATTCTTAAATTAAACCCTAATAAAGAAAAAGAAGATGGTGTCATGTCCTCTCAGGGTGACGCTAGGTCCTTCTAGGGAAAATGTAGCATCCTGGAGAAAAGCTTTAGCCCTCTTTGGGCTTCTCCAACCTGCCACACGTACCAAAACTACCCTAGCTGTCTCCTAAAGCGTCCATGCTTCTAGGTGATGTCATGGTCATGAAGGGTGACATCCTAGGCCTTTCAAGGCCAACATTCCACTGAAAAGAGAACAATTCCCCTAGTTCAAGTTCTATCGAGGTGCCTCTACAAGACATCCTCCTTCTCTCCTTTGCAAACCCCTATGTCCAGTCTCTGCCCCCTGCTAGGGTCTTAACATCCATCTGGTGGGATCTTCAGCCCCATGGAGGTATGAACTGATAATCTCCCCATGTGTATCAGTCCAACATGGTACCTGTTCGTCGGGCATGATCCTGCACATCAACAGCTACACCCTCCATGGGCTCATAAGTCATAGGGATCATAGCAATGTCAATCACATCTCATCATCAATATTATTAAACATGTGCATAAAACCCATATTACCCCAGTTAAAAGCTAAAAGACATTATACAAGCCTACAATACAAGTTTGGATAAAGTGATAGGGCATCCTATTGGGCTAGTGTCGACTGGAAGAGGAAAGTTTCCAGAAGAGACTTCATGCAGGCCATGTAAGTGGGTGATGTGGATAAGGGATGTTCAGGCAAGTGGGTGGAGTGAGGGTAGAGGATACAAAGTTTTACTTATGGGTGCCTTTGTAGAAGGTGAGCTACACCTGTCTTGGATGCAATTTTTTCCAAGCCCATTCATGCCTTTTATTATTTATTCTTTATTTATTTTTCTTCAAGAATCTAATCAGGGGACACTTCCCTGGTGTGGTGACCAGTGGTGACAACGTTACCCACAAGTACTTTTACATAAATGAGAAGGTTGGCTCATGATCATACCCCCTTTCTCTTGGCCATGCAACCAAGAGTCACTACCCTAGAGTGGTAACCAACTAGTGGTAATTTCATACTGCTAGGTACCCATGGACCTAATAGGCGGGCTCATGATGAGACCCCCTATCCTTTGACTAGGTCTCTTTTTATTATTTTTATGGGTCCCTCTTGTTTCTTGCTGAGAATCCTTTTATTTCTTTCTCGGGGATCCCTGGGCGAAGCATCTCGAGGTTTTATTCTTAGGATTTTATCTTTTGTCATCTTTATTTTACCTTCTGGGCATTTAGCCCCTTCTTCCCACGAGGTAAGGTGAAATCCTCAAATGATAGTTCAACCCAGTTCTCAGATAAGTGTAATGGGATAGATGAGTGGGAAGCAAGATCAAAAGGTGGTGCTATGACGAGAGTGGATTATGGATTTTCAAAAATCCCCCCAATGGAAAACCGAAACCTATGGACACAGGATTACTATGGAATCCTGTCATTCCCCCCAGACATGGTCAAGTGGGAAAGTATAAGATCCAATCATTTGTTAGAAAAATAAGGAATTAAATGCACATATTCAAAGGTTTTGAAGATCAGAGTGACACATACCATGATACCCGGACTCATTACATCATGAATCAAGAACCATCTCTGAAACAAGACCAAGT
>JASDQU010420258.1:0-10178 GCA_032191745.1 Picea mariana
TAGAGTTGTGATGTGTAAGATATTTGTGTGATCCTTAAAACTATGAGTTGTTTTTGGAGGGATTTAAGCCTTATAAAATGACATCACAATCCTTTGAAGGTTGATCTATACATTGATGTAACTCTATTGTACATTTGTACTTTTTATAAGTAACCAAGCTAAGTTTTCTATAGCCATGGTTAGGTTATTATGTTTCTTGTGTGGTATATTACTTGATCTATTTATATAAGTTCATTTGAATTTCTTACAATCTTTGTTAGTATTGAAGCTTGTTTATGTGAGTCTCGGAGTGTTGTTAACATTCATGGGTAGTATCTATTAAATTCACTAGTGTGCAATTATATAATCAATTTAGTTTTAAAAATGGAGCAATATGTGTTATATATGAGACTTTTTATAGGACTCATGGGTTCCCTTAATACTTAGGTTTATTAGAGTTGATATTTTTATGTGTGTTTCTTACAATGCGTGTGAGTTTTTTCCCTAAAACATTCCTGGGAAAAACCTATTAAGTTCTTGAAAAATTGTTTGAAGGTTCTTGCATGATTTTAGAGTTAAGGTTTCTTTAATCCTAGAAGTATAAATATTGATATTGTATTAGAGTCATATTTGACTATGGAATTTTGCAGTTGAATTCAATGCTAAGATTGTTTTGATGCTAGAAGTGGTATTCCATTATGAATTCATCATGTAGTTGTTACAACATGAAGGCTTGTGAAGTTAGATGGAAATGGATTCGTCATCAAGAATCCAAATTTCTAATATTAAATGTAACTTCCATGTAACCAAAATGGACACTACCACTACACTAAGCATTGATAATAACAAATAGAAAGAAAAATAAAAAAACATAATATCATAATATGAACAAAGGTTGAGGCCACCTATGCACCCAAGTTGGAATGCACACACAATAGGTTTCATGATCCTTTTTCGATGTCTCTTTTTTATGTCTTTATATGTTCATTTTAGTGTCATTTTCATTTGAACAATGGTTATTACAACCTTTTTCATCCCATTATCATCCTCCTACATATTTTTTTGTGACCTCTTGTCTCTATTTTTCAACCTAAGGTTTGTGTAGCATCATATTTTGTGACCCTTGGTGTTTATTTTGAAACTTAGTTTGGGTTCCAACATCCTTATGTGTCCGAATTTTCATCTTATAATATTCTTCTCATAGATATATTTCTAATGACCTATTTTGCACCCAAACCTAAGTTCGTATGTAGAGGTTATGGTTCTAAAAAGTTGATTCTTTCTTTTCCAACTAGGATTACTTGAATCTTGGCATTCTAGTTTCTTGTGTTTACATTTACTACATTTTTTCACAAATAGAGGCATCAAGATATTGTTAGGGCCAAGGCTTGGTGATCAATGGATGATAATAATTCCATAGATATGTTCTTAGAGTTTGCTACTACTATGTACATGTGTCACTTATGGTGCATCACTATTTTTTGTTGCATTGTTTAGGCATGCCACTTAAATGTGTTGCTTATGTATGTCAATTTATATATGGTGCATATATTAATTGTGTCACTTATGCACAAGTGTCGTGGTGTAAGTGTATCATTTACATGCATCACTTATATGGTGCATTGCTTAACTGTGTCACTAATCATGGTGTTTAACTTATGTGTGTTGCTTTAAAAAATGGTGCATCACCATCCTAGGGATATGTTAATCTTCACTACAAGAGCATGAAAATCAAAAAAAAATATTATATGGAGACATACTTATCAAATATTGATATGCCATCAACATTATAGCCTTCGTCCAAAGAAACACCATCATCTTCTTGCTATTATTATTCTTATGAAGGTTGTTGTAAGAACATAATTAAATGGAAATTATCACACTTGCAATTAACAATAATGGTTGAATTCTCACACTTAATGGAAAATTAATCAAAATTATTGAATTCTCAAACTTGAATACAAAATTGTTTATAATTTACCTTAGTTGTCATAAGTTGCAAATCCTCCACCATAATATAATATGGAAGATAAATTGGGGGGGGAGGAAGAGGAAGAGGGAGAAGAAGAAGAGGAAGAGGGGGACAAAGAAGAATATAAGGAAGAAGGAGGAGTTGAAAAAAAAACAAAGAGGAAGAGGAGGGAGGATTTCATGAAGAATTGAAGGATTATTTACAGGGAGATATGAAAAGGAATAAGGAGGTAGATGTTGGACATATTGTCTTTAATATGTTGTCATTGATGTTAACAGTTGATGTCATTGTGATGTGATGATAAGTTGTTATGATGAATTGTCATTGATAAGTTATAACTAATGAATTGTCATTGGTGTCAATAGTATAACAGTTAGCAGAGAATGAAAATGTCAAAATAGTATGCAGAGATCAAAGCTCAGAAGGAAAAATGAATAGTTAGTAGAAAATGTCAAACAATATGTAGAGATCAAAGCTCAAAAGGAAAAGCGCATTGAAAGTATGAAAAGAATGAGAATGTCAAACAGTATGCTGAGATCAAAGCTCAGAAGAAAAAGCGCATTGCAGAAACACGATCAGATCAAGTTGAGACCGTCAGATTACAAGAGAAGGATCGTTGAAGGATTAGATCAAAACAAGACCGTTGGATACGCAAGCACTAGATCAACGGCATGGATAGATTGTGGAGAGCTAAAGGAGAATTAAACAATGTGTTATTTCCAATCCTGAAATTAGTCTAGATCGTCAGATCTTATAGATTCAAAGATCGATGACTCTGGTTGATCCACCAATAATCGCACAACTTCAAATTGCGGAGTTTGGGCGACGCACTAAACCACACACAAGTTATAGTTCCACAATCCACATCAACCATTGGATCAAGTTGAGTGGAAGGAAAAAGTAAGTCATGGACCATAGATCATGGAAGTGACATACGCATGGTCAACCCTACATTGACCACTTTGGGTAAAATCTATCGAAGGAAATGTGCATGAAGGAATTTTAGTCGAAGCTGAAGTTTCGAAGTAAACGTGAGTCATTCGATCGTAGGTGGATTTTTGGGAAAAAGAAAATCCGTTGGATTTAAACCAAGGAAAACAAGCATAAAAGACATATTGGGTCGTCGATCTAATATCACGATCAACAAACAACATTAATTTTGGGTTAAGAGTTGTGAGGAGGTTACACTTCGGGTAAAACAAGAAGTAATAAAGGAGAAGTTAACCAAAGTTCTGAAGTCATGAACTTCCATCAACCGTCGAATCATAGGAAGAGTAAGGAAATCTTGTCAGTTGTTGATCCATTCAGAGCGCACCAAGGATGAGTGTGGTCAACTTCGACGCTGACCACTTCGGCGAAAAAAGACTCAGAACATATGAGTTCACCCGAAGGCCAAAGTTCTAAAGTTGCTCTCAGTCGTTGATCTGAGATACATTTCGGGAGTTAGGACAACCATTAGATCCAAGAAAAGAACATGTGCCACATGAGGAGATCCACGTCAGCAAGGACACATGGCACAATCAGATGATGAAAAGTGTCAAGATGAAATTAGCATTTCAAGTACGTGTAAGTCATGAATCTAAGTGACACGTGGAAGCCACTCAGCCAGTTCCAAGTCATAAGTGACGTCAACAAGTTGTGTCACTTTGAGAGTATGTACTTCGAGGGAAACCGGTTTCTAAACATCAAAAATCACTCGAAGCGTCGAAGGATAAAGTTAACACCTACCTTTGATCTAATTTGAGAGAGTTCTTGACCGTTGATCAAGTACAGTGGAAGGATAGTGTAAGTGGAGGTGTTAACCGACAACAAGCGGTCACCACTACTGTATGACTTATTCGATAGGTAATCGCTTTGGAGGAATTGTTACACCAGAGTTCAGGAGCCATGAATAGACAAAGTTCCGAAGTGAATGAGAATCATTCATCATGCAAATAATATATCAATCATTCGATCTACTTCGGATAAATATTCTTTGAAAGATTTGAAATCTTATGGAGGTTGGAAGTCATGAAGGACAAAGTCCCGAAGTACCGACAGTCGCCCATCTCATCGGGAGATTAAAACATGACCGTTGATTGATTAGTGATCAAGCACTTGCTTGGCCTAGTGCCTGGTCACCACCCGCGGTCGTATGGAATAAAGAAACAAAGAGTGAAAGAAGAGGCGGCGCTGGTAACATCACTTAGACAATAAGCCCATGGGTTTTCGCATATGGTCATATGTAAATTTTTTGAAGGAAACGCCTCATACAAATTTAATTCGACAAGGAGTTAGCACTAGAATAATACAGAGAATCGATAAAAGATAAAATATGATCTGTTGGTGAAAAAATAATGCAACAGAAGCATGAGAACGATATGATGAGTCAATCCATGTATGTGATCAACTCATGAAGACAAAAGAACTGACACACAGCCATGATTAAAAGAGAGTTAATTCATGGGCATTATGAATAAAGAATCAAAAGGAAAATGATATTAGTTAAGGATTAATATTATCATTTAAATGAAAAGGCACAATGGTTCAAAATCAAAAGATGCAATGATTCAAATTCACACTAGTTGGAAGACTATATAAACAAGAAAGAATGGTGAGAAGAAAGAGTAGTTTAATTTGTTGAAGTGTATATATTTATATATAATGGATTGAATGAAGATTCATTCTATTAGGTTGGTGCCTGTTTACAAGTTGGGTCTTGTATGAGGATTGGATTCCTCACATCTCAGTTGGATCTCAGATCAATAAGTTGGGACTTGTTATGAGGGTTGGATTCCTCATTTCTCAATTGGATCTGAGAACTACAAGTTATGTCTTGTAACAGAGAGTTGGGTATCTCATAATTGTTTAAAGATGATATTCAAAGATTGATCTTATGTATTCATCCAAGTTAAAATAAATAAATAAAGTATTTATTCTTTTATATATATTGATTGAGAAAATGAAATAAATATTTGTTGTTCAGTTAATTTGTGAAAAGTGGAAAATTTTCCAAAGTTTTGTGACACTGATTCATGCCCCGCCCCCCCTCTCAGTGTCAAGTATCCATTTCAACAATTGGTATCATAGTAAGGTTCCTTCATCACAGTTTAAACATTGAAGATAGATTCAAAAGAAATGGGTGGACAAATTGCTATCTCCACAAATGAAGCTCCCTTATTTTATGGAACAAATTATTTATCATGGATGGAAAAAATGAAAAGATATATGAATTCAAGAGGATCTGGATTTTGGGATTTGGTAGTAAGTAAGCCCCGACACTTAACTACTTCAAAGAGAAAAACCAAAACTGCAAAGGAAGCAAGGAGAAACAATTCAATAGCCTCAAAATCAATCCAGGATGGATTGCCAAACCAAGTCAAAGAAAATATGAGACACTACAAATATGTTGAAGAATTATGGCTCCAACTAGAAAATTGTTTAAGCATAGAGGGGCTTTCGCAGTGCAACATATTAGATATATTTTTTAGGATTAACTACGTAGAGTAAGTCACTCGATGCAATGAGTGCTAAGTGGGCTATTCAAATCATGAGAATCTTTGGTCAGTTGTGACTAATACTCATGGATATGGGTCATATATTAATGACTTACTCTACACAGTTAATCCCGAAAATTATATCTAGAAAATTGTTATCAGAATGAAACTCAGAAGAAGAGAATTCTTATCCAGATAAGGAACAAGATAAAGAAAAGGAAAATTGCAATCAAATTGAAGAACATAATACAAATAAACAAATTCTGATCAAAATGAAATGCATGATTTGATCTCAGTCAACAATGAGGAAGACAACCTCATCAAGAAATTGAGGAATACCTAGGTATTCACTAAAGAAAAACTATTATATTTTAAGACTAATGTTATAACTACATTTGAAGTGATTAGTATGGAACTAGGAAATGGTCTATATATTGAAGTTATTAAGGATTTTCTTGATCATCTTGAGTACACAACTATGTGCACTCTATAAGAGTTGGAGAAACTCTAACAGAAAGATATGATGCTACTTCAACAGTTAGATCAATCTAACCATGAAGAATTTGACAGAGAGTTCAGCTAGAAGAAAAAGAAAAGGAGATCAAAAGATTGAAAACCGAAGTTACTAATCTAACAGAAGATATGGAAGAATTAAAGACACATGAAAGTAAAATAAAAGAAGAACTAAAAGAATCGGAATAATTAGTTAACAGTCTAAACACTCAAATTGAGGAAATTAAAGAAAGTGAAGAAGACCTAAAGATTCGGTTAACAAGGAAAGAAAATTCTTACCACATGTTAGAATTGGAAATCATCAATTTCAAAAAGATAAATGAAAGTACTAATTCATATCTAATGACTCAAATTGAAGAAGCCAAGAAAATGGAAGAAGCTCAGGAGATCCAAATAACTAAAAAAGAAGAATCATGCCAAATGTTTGAATTAGAAGCCATCAACCTCAAAAGGATTCAGCTAGAATACGAGGAAGAAATCAAAAAATTGAAAAATAAAGTTTTTGATCTAACAAAAGATATGGAAGAATTGAAGACACATGAAAAAACTATTAAATGCAAAGAAGTCTTGGATGAGACAAAAGAAATATTCTTCAATCTAAAGACTTATCTTGAACATGCTAAAGAAGTGGAAGAATCCCTTAAGATTCAATTGACTAAAAAGGAAGAATTATGTCATATATTAAAGTTAGAAATATTCAATCTCAAACAGATGAATTAAAAGACAAATAAGATTGTCAATCTCCAGAATAGATCAGCTATCCTAGATAATATTTTGAAGAGCCAAAGATCAGTTGTTGACAAAACTGGTCTTGGATACAATAAGAAAGAAAATCAGATGACAGATCTCTCAAACCAAAATAAAATCAAGAATGGAAACACTTTCAATGGCTATTTATTTTCTTGTCATAGTTTTGGCCATAAAGCAATGGACTGGAAGAAACTAGAGGAAGGATATACAAGAAAATCCAAAAACTCTATTAGATGTTGGAGATGTAATTTTTTGGGAACACAGCAAAATTTTGTCATACAATGAGATGTTACAACTGTGATATGTTTGGGCACAAATCCCAAAACTGTAAGAATAAAAAAAACAATATTTGAATAAGTAATTCAAGTCAATGACAAAACCTAATAAAAGTTGGAAGAAGAAAGGAGATGACAAATCTCCAAAAATACAATTAGAAAGAGAAGATCCAAAAAGAAAAATATCTCATAGAAAGATATGGAGAAGAAAATATGAAGGAGAAAGCAAGAAAGATGTTATTTCACTTGAAAATGAAGAAATTAATAATAAGAAAATGATGGGTGAAGGTCCTGATAAAGAATGTGAAATTAAATATGAAATAAATCAATCCCAAGAAAAAGAAGTGCCTATAGAAGAATATCAGACAATATCAAATTCTGATGAAGTCATAATTTGTTAGCCAAAAAAAGAAAATACAAAAATAAGTTTAAATTGGGTTCTACAAAATCAAAGGATTATGCCAAGAGTTTTTAAAATTAACAGGAGAAGAGACCTTGTGATGAAGAGCTACTATTTCAGAAAAAAAGAGGGATATTAGTCAGAGGCAGAGAGAGCATATTGGCAGGGGGAGTTACCCAAGTTCTTATTTTGGTCAACAAAATGCAGACAGACAGAGGTTGATCATAAGGGGAGCAAACCTTTGCCATTGATGCCAAAGGGGGAGAGTAACTTCATATAGAAAAGAATCATCACAGGGGGAGTTTGAGCATGAATTTAGTGTGTTTACCTCAATGACAAAGGGGGATATTGTTGGACATATTGTCTTTAATATGTTGTCATTGATGTCAACAGTCGATGTCATTGTGATGTGATGATAAGTTGTTATGATTAATTGTCATTGATAAGTTATCACTAATGAATTGTCATTGATGTCAACAGTATAATAGTTAGAAGAGAATGAAAATGTCAAAAAAATATGCAAAGATCAAAGCTCAAAAGGAAAAATGCACAGTTAGCAAAGAATGTCAAATAGTGTGCAGAGATCAAAGCTCAGAAGGAAAAGTGCATTGAAAGTATGAAAAGAATGAGAATGTCAAATAGTATGTTGAGATCAAATCTCAGAAGGAAAATCGCATTGCAGAAACACGATCAGATCAAGTTGAGATCGTCAGATTACAAGAGAAGGATCGTTGGAGGACTAGATCAAATCAGAACCGTTGGATACACAAGTGTCAAATCAACGACAAGGATAGATTGTGGAGAGAGAAAGGAGAATTAAATAATGTGTTATTTCCAATCCCGTAATTAGTCTATATCATCAACTCTTACAGATTCAAATATCAATGACTGTGGTTGATCCACCAATAATCGCACAACTTCAAATTGCAGAGATTGGGTGACGGACTAAACCATGCACAAGTTACGGTTCTGCAATCCACATCAACCATTGGATCAAGTTGAGTGGAAGGATATAGTAAGTCATGGATCATAGATCATGGAAGTGACATATGCATGGTCAACCTGGCATTGACCACTTTAGGTAAAATCGACCGAAGGAAATGTGCATGAAGGAATTTTAGCCGAAGCCGAAGTTTCGAAGTAAACGTGATCCATCTGATCATAGGTAATTTTTTGGGAAAAATAAAATTCGTTGGATTTAAACCAAGGCAAATAATCATAGCAGACAGATTGGGTCGTCGTTCTAATCTCAAGATCAACGAACAACATTCATTTTGGGTTAAAAGTTGTGAGGAGGTTACACTTCAGGTAATCTCACTTCGAGTAAAACAAGAAGTAAGTAAGGCGAAGTTAACTGAAGTTTCGAAGTGATGAACTTTCGTCAATTGGCAAATCAGAGGAAGAGCAAGGAAATCCTGTCAACCATTGATCCATTCAGAGCGCACCAAGGATGAGTGTGGTCAACTTTGGTGCTAACCACTTCGGTGAAAAGGGACTCAGAACATATGAGTTCACCTAAAGGCTGAAATTCTGAAGTCGCTCTCAGTCGTCAATCTGAGATACATTTTGGGAGTTAGGACAACCATTAGATCTAGGAAAATAACTTGTGCCACATGAGGAGATCACATCAACAAGGAAACGTGGCACAATCAAATGATGAAAAGTGTCAAGATGAAATTGGCATTTCAGGCACGTGTAAGTCACGAATCTAAGTGATACGTGGCAGCCACTTGGCTAGTGCCAAGTCATAAGTGATGTCATAAAGTTACGTCACTTAGGGAGTATATACTTTGGGGGAAACTAGTTTTAAGCATCAAAAATCACCCGAAGGGTCGAAGGCCAAAGTTAACACCTACCGTTGATCTAATTCGGGAGCTTTCTTGATCATTGATCAAGTACAGTGGAAGGATAGTGTAAGTGGAGGTGTTAACCGACAACAAGCGGTCATCATTGTTGTATGACATATTCGATAGGTAATCACTTTGGAGGAATTGTTACTCTAGAATTTAGGAGCCACGAATAGCCGAAGTTCTGAAATGAACGAGAATCGTTCATCATGCAAATAATATATCAAGCGTCTGATCTACTTTGGAGAAATATGCTTCGGAAGATTTGAAATATTATTGAGGCTGGAAGTCACGAAGGACAAAGTAACGAAGTACCGACAGTCATACATCTCATCAAGAGATTAAAACATGATCGTTGATTGATAAGTGATCAAGCACTCACTTGGCCTACCATCGGGTCACCACCTACGGTCGTATGGAATAAAGAAACAAAGAGTGAAAGAAGAGGCGACGCTGGGAACATCGCTTAGACAATAAGCCCATGGTTTTTCGCATAGGGTCATATGTAAATGTTTTCAATGAAGCACCTCATACAGAATCAATTCAACAGAGAGTTAGCACTAGAACAATACAGAGAATCGATAAAAGATCAAATATGATTTGTTGATGAACAAAGAATGCAACAAAAGCATGAGAACAATATGATGATTCGATCCATGTCTGTGATCAACTCATGAAGACAAAAGAACTGACACACAGTCATGATTAAAAGAGAGTTAATTCATGAGCATTGTGAATAAAGAATAAAAAGGAAAATGATATTAGTTAAGGATTAATATTATCATTTAAATGAAAAGGTACAATGGTTCAAAATCAAAAGATGCAATGATTCAAATTCACACAAGTTGGAAGACTATATAAACAAGAAAGAATGGTGAGAAGAAAGAGTAGTTGAATTTGTTGAAGTATATATATTTATATATAATGGATTGAATGAAGATTCATTCTATCAGGTTGGTGCATGTT
>JASDQU010420266.1:0-10178 GCA_032191745.1 Picea mariana
ATGAGAGAAAACGCTCAAGATCTGCATTACAATCACCAAAACATTTAAGAACAATTACATCCTTCAAGCTATTACATTAATGTTTCATCTTTTAAATTTCAAAACATCTTCAAAATGCATGTTGGTGCATATCCAACTGTCCTCAACTTGCGCTTGCTAGAGATGCTCCTACATCAGACTCCTTTGGCTGAAAAAATTCATGGACTCCTTTCCATGAGCTCCTACATGTCTGTCCATGTTTCTGGATATCTTCTTCTCTTTCCCAACTGGCATATTCAATCAGGTGTCCCTTCCACTTTATCAAATATTCAAAATATGTCTTCCTCTGTTTCTTCTTGCCAACTCTCTGATCAATGATCTTTTCCATTTGCAACTTTTCAGCTACAGGAATCTGTTTGACCCACTAGATTTCCTTCTAATGCTCTACCCCATCTATTTCATCTGCTCTGTAAGGATACAGATCAGCTACATTGAATATGGGTGATATGCCCACATCATATGACAACTCTATCTCATAAGCATTTGACTAAAATTTTCTCAAGATCTTACACGTCCCTATCTTTTTCATCTTCATCTTATTATATGTTCCTCTTGGGAACCTTTCTTTTTTTAGATGTGACAAAACCAAATCTCCCACTTCAAATTGAAGCTCTCTCCTACATTGATATGGTATGTTCTTGTATTCCTGGTTGGAACTTTGCAATGGCTCTCTGATTTTATTGTGGAGCTCCTACATCTCTGCTGCAAAATATTTTGCTCCAACACTCCTAAAATCATTCTGCTCCAAGTCTCTCAACTCAGACACTCCCCTTGGCTGCATTCCATACATTATCTGAAATGGGCTTTGTCCTGTGCTTCTATTAGGTGAGTCGTTATATGCAAATTCCTCTTGTGCTAGAATCTGATCCCACTGACTATGATGTTCAACTACTAAACTCCTCAATAAGCCTCCCAAGCTTCGATTTACTACCTCAATCTATCCATTCATCTAAGGGTGATATGTTGAGCTAAAAGATAAATTTTTCTCCAGCTTTTTCCATAGTGTCCTCCAGAAATGACCAACAAATTTGGTATCTTTGTTTGAAACAATACTCTTGCGTAAACCATGAAGTCGAACAACTTCTTTGAAAAAAATATTTGCAATGTGTGTTTCATAACTAATTTTTTGACATGGAATGAAATGTACCATTTTTGAGAATTTGTCTACTACCACAAATATGGAATCACAACCACTCTATGTCCTTGGCAGTCCTAACACAAAATCCATGCTTATCACGTCCCACGGCCTATCTGGTATTGGCAATGGTTGATACAACCATGTATTCTTTCTTTTCCCCTTTATGTGTTGGTAGATTCTACATACGTTAACAAATTTATTGACATCCTTCCTTATCCCTGGCCAATAATACAAACTATTCAATTGTGCAAATGTTTTTTCATGGCCGAAATGTTCATCCAATCCCCCACTATGTTTTTCCTTCAAAAGGTTTTCTCTCATAAAGCTCTTAGGGATACACAACTAATTTCCTTTAAACAACAGTCCATCCTGAATTAAATATTCAATCCATTGGCTTCTATCTCTTAGAATAGGATTCTCACATGCTTCATAAGCATCCTTGAAATCTGAATCATCTCTATACATTTACTTAAGGCTATCAAAACCTAAGGTCTTCACACGAAATTCCTATAGAATCAAACATTTCTTGCTCAATGCATCAACAACCTTGTTAGCATTTCCATAAATGTGATTTATAACAAAAGTAAAGTTCTGCATAAATTCAACCCATTTTGCATGTTTCTGGTTCAATTTTTCCTGTCTTGTTACAAACTGTAAGGCCTGGTTGTCGCTATACAAAACGAACTCTTTTGGAACCAGGTATTGTCTCCATTTCTTCAACGCTTGTATGACTGCATAAAATTCTTTATCATATGTGGAATATTTCATTTTGGCTTCATTCAATTTCTCACTGAAGTATGCAACTGGTCTATTGTCTTGACTTAAGACTGCTCCAATCGCAAATTCACTTGCGTCACATCTCACTTAAAATGTTTTACTGAAATCTAGCAGAACCAAAACTGGCTATCTAGTTATCTTCTCCTTTAAAAACTGGAAAATTTTCTCCGCTTCCTCTGCCCAATGAAAATATTTATGTCTTTTCTTGACTGTGTCCATCATTGGTGCACAAATTCCACTAAAATTTCTGATGAACTTCCTGTAAAAACTGGCTAGTCCATGGAATCTTATGGCTTCAAAGATATTTATTGGCGGCGACCATTCTTTGATTTCTCTTACCTTTTCAGGATCCATCCTCAACTCATTCGAAGAGATCATGAAACCCAAATAAATGAGTTTCATCTTCAAGAAAGACGACTTCTTCAGATTTATCAGCAACTTCTCTTGCCATAACCTCCTCATTACTGAAGCTAAATGTCTCAAATGTTCTTCCTCAGTCTTACTAAAGATCAATATATCATCAAGATACACCATTACAAACTTCCCAATGAAATCTTTCAAGACTTCCTTCATTAACCTCATAAAATTACTTGGTGCATTCTTCAAGCCAAACGACATGACAAGCCATTCATACAACCCTTCATTTGTTTTGAATGTTGTCTTCCATTCATCACCTTCCCTCATCCTAATCTGATGATATCCACTTTTCAAATCAATTTTTGAAAACAACTTTGCTCCACTCAAGCAATCCATCAAGTCATCCATCCTAGGTAAAGGAAATCTATACTTGATGCTGATTTTTTTATGGCCCTTGAGTCTGTACACATCCTCTATCCACCATATTTCTTCATACTTAACACTGTTGGCACAACGCATGGACTCAAGATTTCTCTGATCAACCCTTTGTCCATCCAATCCTGGACTTGCTTCTTAACTTCTTCATTCTCCTGCGGCGTCAATATGTACACTTCTTTGTTTGGTAAACTTTCTCTTGGTATAAGGTTAATGTGATGTCTTATACTTTTGATGGGTGGCAATGAACAAGGTAAATCGTCCACCACTATATCAATGAAATTCTCCAATAGTTCCTAAATCTCCTTGGGTAGATCATCTATTGAGGTACTGGTCAAGATGTCTCTAGGTTTTCTCACCACAACAAATTTCATTTCTTCATCTTTCTTGACTTCATCTAGAAGTTCCTTCCCACTCATGAGAAGTATAGTATTGCATGTTTCTTCTTTCACTTTCTTGTCCTCAATTGATAGCAACATATGTGTCCTACCATTCTTCTCCAAGGTGTATGTGTTCTTTCTTCTGTCATGAATAACATTTCTTTCAGATTTTCAAGGCCTCCCCAACAAAAGATGACAGACATCCATGGGAATAACATCACATAAGATATCATCTCTATATCCCCCTATCTTAAATTCAACTAAACATTGTTTAGTGACTGTTACCTGGATGTACTTTCTGCAACCACGAGATTTTCCACCATCTCTGTGGATACTAGATTATTTGTGCTTCCACTATCAACTATCACCTTGCATACCCTATCCTTGGTCTTGCAAGCAGTCCTAAATAAATTGTTCCTCTGGACTGGATTCTCCATCTCTTTCTTTGGCTTCAAGAGAATTTTCCCCATCATTAAGGATATTCCACCTTCTACATGTTCTACCTCAACATTTCACCTTTTCTCTTATGAAATGTGATCTTCTCCTCCTCCATCTCTTTTTCTATCAGGACATTCAAAATATTTGTGTCTGATCTTTCCATAGACAAAACAATTTATTTCACCTCCTCTACCTCTTACTCTTCCTCTTTATCGAGGAAAAGTATCCATGTCAGCATATTTTCTTCCCTATGAATTTCCTCCCCTCTCTAGGTTGTTATGAGGTTTCTTTTCTTCATCCTTGGGATTTTGTACTTTGTCCTGGGAAACTGCTTTGCCTCTTCTCTGAATTCTACCTCTGCCCCTTTGACCTTTCTTTCAAGCCAATTTCACTTTTGCCTTTGAAGTAATATGATAAGCATCTTCTACATTACTGATTGTCACCATGCTCATCTCAACCTTAATATGATATCTCAGGCCATTCATGTATCTGGAGATGTTTTCATCATCACTCTCATGATGACCAACTCTAATATTTAACCTGTAAAATTCCTCAATATATTCCTTCATTGTCATCCCTTTCTGTCTCAAATTATGCATTCTTCGAAACAAATTGATTTGGTAATCTCTGGGTATGAATTTGTCTTTCATATTGGCAACCATCATGTCCCATCTTTTAATTCTTTTTTTTCCTTTGCAACACCTGTCATCCTGCAGTTCATCCCACCATAGTGTTGCATGCCCTTTCAGTCTACTGATTGCATGCTTAACTTTCTTATCTTCTTCGATATCATCATAATCGAGATATTTATCCAGATCTCTAAACCAATCTAGCAGCTCCTCAACGTCTAAGTTACCTTCATACATCGGGATGTCCATTTTTGATCTAGCACCTATTCTTGCAACAAATTTGAATAGACGTTCCTCTGTAGCATCTTCGGCTACAACTTCTTCTTTGGCTCCAGCTTCGTTCTCACTTTTAGCCTCACTAATATCTCTTGTATCAAGTGTTCACCTTTGTGTTGTTTCCATAGCATCCAATCGAGCATGAAGTTATCTCATTTTCCTTTCTATGGCTGGATCAGGCATGGATCTCTCTTGATGTCTCCTCAGTGGCATTGTTTCAATCTGTCCACACAAAATTCAATCACAACTGTCCTTTGTATTCCCTCTACAAAAAATGAAAGTTGTTATCTTTGATACCACCTGACGTAGACCCCCACCTTGGCAAGGTCTGCTTGACCTCTCGGTCTTTGGATCTTCCAATTTCCGAGCCGAAATGGCTCATTGGTCCCCACCAAAACCCTTCACACATATAACCATAGGTCTCATTTTTTCATGCTCCACCCACGCGAACATGTACTAGAAGTGAGCACAAACATGCACTAGACATGAGCCTACAATCCATGTGACCACTGGCGTGACCACAGACTTAACCCCAAAATGTGCGCTAGGTTTCATGATGTCAGGACTTCTGTTGCAAGGTACCCTGATTCCTTCGATTCCTGGAATATCAAAATGGGCTAATGGTCCCTAGCTCCTCCCTTAAGTCCTTATGATGTGACCCTCTACTGTGACCTAGGGCCCTACCTTCAAGCATGTCGGGACTTCATGTATCGAGGATTGGTGATGCCACTTTTCTCCCTTTTTTCAATATCCGAAATACCAAAATTTCCTCACCACAGATAAATGGTCCTAGTTCTCCCATGATCTGATGGTCCAGATCACATTGGGACTTCGCGTATCGAGGATTCCTGAAAGCAACTTCCTCCACACTCCTGACTCCTGAAAGGCCTAAATTTCGGAGCATCTAATCGACGACTCATGCTCCTCTAGATCTAACAGTTGTTATCTCTCCTGATCTTCTGAGTGTTGAAATACACTCGGTCTTATCCTCTCGGCTAATCTACTAGATCCAACGGTCCATGGAAAAATAGTGTTTCTCCCTCCGAGAATTCCAATGTCCGTTCAGGTTCTCAAATATTCCTCACCAAATAACTTGGCGTCGTTCCTCCTGAGATTGATTTCTGCAAGGTGACTTCGACCCTCGTCCTTCTTCTAGACTTTCCAAGTCTCTATCCCTCCTCAGCTTGATTCTTACTACAAACTCAAGGATTCTAAAGGATTCTTGCACACACTCCTTCCGGCCTTCACAATAATCTCTGATTATCCAAACACTCCAACTCTGTGCACTGCTTGTGAAAAAATTTCTACAACCACTCCCTGGGTTGGAATACTCTAAGACTTCAACCTGGCCTTCACACACCTTTCATGGCTTTGTGCTATATTTTCACTTTTGTTGGTATAAGAACAACTCTATCTCTCCTGAGCTTTTCTGAGATAAAACTCAGAAATCTTTTCAATGCACTCCTTGCGGACCTTCACTGCACTCCTTGCGGGAATTCTTAGAATGAGGAGAAATTGAAACTTATACTCTCTCTCTCACAGACTGCATACATTCAACATGAAATCATACACATAAAGCATTGAAACAAATGCATAATAGAGCATTTAAGCAAACTGTAAACATACCATTCAATAGATGAAAACAGTATCCATAACAACACCATGAAATTGGATCAAAGCATTCTTATATTAATTCAAGTGCTTTTGTACATGGTTTTATATAGCAACAACTATCTACTCAAACAACTCCTACAATCTATGTTCTTCTCTGCTCTCCTACGCTCTCTCTCTCTCTAAAGCTTCTACCATTACAACTGAGAATTATCATACAATACATACGAGGGAGATTTCTTGAGTTTTCCCTCCTACTACTCTAAGTTATCTTATCAAAATTAAAGACTGCAAATACCTTACATTTATTACATTAAATGCCTCCAACCAACAGATGAGAGAAAATTCTCAATATTTGCATTACAATCCCCAAAACATTTAAGAACAGTTACATCCTTCCATCTATTACATTAATGTTTCATCTTTTAAATTTCAAAACATCTTCAAAATCCACGTTGGTGCATATCCAATTGTCCTCCACTTGCGCTTGCAGGTCATGCTCCTGCATCAAGTAGTTATGTGACGTCACATATCACCAAAAATGGAATGACATGTATTATCTATATAGAATAGTTTTTCCTGAATATTCATTGATATTCATGCCTTTATACCTCAAACAAAATCGGGTCCCTTACCCATACTTTTTTGCTACCAGACTTCAATACCAGATTTCTCAGAGGGTTGACATCAATCTACAATATCACTCTCTAAGGGTTGACATCAATGACAACCAACAATCTAAACCAACTGTCCAACAACTTAAGTCAAATTTCTAATAATCTCCCCCTTTGGAATTGATGGTGTTGGAGCCGCCCTTGTTCTTTAACCCGTCACAATTTTGATTTTTGATACTTGAAATCTAAAGATGGTATTATTTTCCCCCGAGATCTTGAAAACTATGCAACCTTGTCACGTAAGCAAGGATGCTTTTCTACTCTCAAAACAAGTCCACTTTCATAAGAATGTTCGCTCTCTTTGTTTTACTTTGAGATCTCGCAAGTCGGATACTATAATCCATGAGTTCACACGTCCTGAATCACGAAACGGTGAAGTCATTTTAATTTTTCACTCAAGACAGTAACCGGGGTAGAATCTTTTAACTCGTGATTAGATGTCTTTGGGGTTTCAGGCCTCGGTGTTCTCCAAGTCCGAATTTTTATTTTTACAGCCCCGAGAGCCGAGAATGCGAGGTCCTTTCGGGGTAACCCTAATCAAGGATTGAAGGCAAAAAAGCTAACCATGGTTAAAATTTGTTCTTAGCGTTTCTCCACTCGGCACTATCATTTTTGAAAGTTACGGTGTCTAAAACCCTAACTCACAAAGTCATGATTAAATTATAACATGATTAATTAATCACTTAATCCAAGATTTTCTTCTCCTTAATTGAGTCTTGATTATCGCCATCTCGCAGTTTCGCGACTCGGCATGCTAATCTCCCAGAAGCTTGTCTTTGAAGTTCCGAGTTGCGATATGGTGAATAAAAGGATTATAAAATTAATTATGCCCCAAATCACGATTACCCTTAATTAAGACAAAGTCGGTCCTCGCGGTCTCGCGAGTTGGAGACTCAAAGTGTTAAAAGGAAATCCACAATGTAACGAACAACGAGAAATTGATTAGCGTTGGTAATATTTGATTAATTAAGCTAAAGCAAGATATATCTCGTGCCTCAAGGATTGCACGTTTCCTGAGGTAGCCATCTCTCTTCATACTTTGACCGACTATCAAACCGCCAGAAATTTATGACATTTATGGAGAAATAGGGTAAATCTACGCATGTAAGATCGTATTTTACGCAATAAATTTATTTCTAATTACGATTTGAAAGGCTTATTTTGAAAAGTACCGATTTTTCAAATATATACAAGAGGTTCATTTCATTATAACGAACGCATTTTCATAAGCACGCAGAGCTCATCAATTCTGAGTAAACTAATTTCTGCATGTATACGCAGTTCTATAACAGAAGAGCGAAAACGCAAGCTTCGGCTATGGCTCCGCAGAAAGCAGCAAAGGCGAAGGTCAAGGTCACAGGACAAGGCTCAGACAATGTCTCCGACACTTCACCCCGAAGTGTCGACTCGATCCCCGACTGGTCATTTGTTTCAGGCATTTTGCAATGGGAATTGGTGGATTATTTAGACGACTCAGACAACAATGAAAAGGATGATCTAAACACCAAATACAATATAGTTGTCCAATCTGGAATGCACAGGGTAGTAGCCAGACCATGGTTTCTCCCATATTATGACATGATTCGATGGTCATTGGATCACGTGGACATACCCACCAGGACTATCATGAACGGGATGCAAGTCACTGTCGGGACTTTTAGGCCTGAGCATCTACAAACTATGTATAAGCTACCCGCGACGTCTGAATATACATATGGCGCTGAGTTCCTAGAGGAATTCAAGGAGAAGGAGTGCATCCAGTACAACAAAACCATGCCCGGTCTGATAAAGGATTGGGTTTTGAACACCGCGAAATTCAGAGCAAATGACCAGGGCGTTTATTCAATTGCTTCGTTGGATCCATAGTATAAATATGTGGCCATGATGACATGCCGGCTATTTGGGAGAGAGGAAACATCACATTTTTTCATTTCATGGGTGCCTCTTATGTTTCGGGTCACAGAAGGTTTCTCTTTTAATTGGGCAAAGATACTCTCGGATAGTTTGGCCAAGCGGGTCACAGAGTATCGGGAGCAGAAGGAAAGTGGGAGACCGTCCTTATTCTTCATGTCTGCATATATTATGGACGCGATATGTTCCATGACACCATTTCCATTGATGAGCTGGGCTTGGACTCCAGCCGAAGACAGACCCAAACATGTATATCACGAAAATCTATGGGAAAATAAAGAGAAAAATTTCGCATACGAAATTTTTAACTGGGTGATGGTGCCCCTGCATATCGCCATTTTTGGTCACCCACCACCTTGTATCGCGGACAACATTGCAGAAAATCTGAGTGGCATAGTGGACTGGTACGTGGAGGCAGAGTTCTCGTACTTCAGAGTGTTCAGGGCTACTATTCCCTTGCTTGCGCTACCATTATTCATTCCCGACAAGATGGCTTGTCGCGAGGTCGCCCGGTAGACAGTAATTGGCGGGGTGAGTAAAGAACTCAAAGGATACTCAAAGAAGGTGTGGCCGTCTTTTCCCATTCAGCTGAATTCTTATTCTTTATTGGATTTAGGGCATGCCAAAGCTGAGGCCGCAGCCCTAGAAGACCTGAATTTGGTCTCCATCGAGTATAAGAAACATGATCCACAGAAGGTTGTGAGCAACCATTTAGTTAATTGTGGGCTCAAGAGGTTTGAGCATGAGAATTCTCCTTCGGATGACATTTTCCGAGGGGCGAGGTCTTATGAAGAAGTTCTATCCCGGATCCAATCCTTGGCTCCCGAAGACACAGCCGCTGTATTAAAATTCCAGGAGCATAGACAAAGCTGCCTCCCCACTGTGTTGCGAGGCGAGAGTCCAGGTGTTTTCGAGACGAAACAGAAGGATACTAAAGGTCCCAAAGATACAGCTCTTGACTCGGGAAAACGCCAAGACGAGGGGAAACAAACAAAGAAGCCCGAAGCAGAGTCACAGACTCCAGACCCGCAAAAGAAACAGAATCCGAAAACCAAGACAAAGACCCCTGAACCACCAAAGAAGCAGGACCCGGTCGACACCCTAGGAAAATTAGCGAAGCAAATCGGAGAAACCATCACTTCTGTCACCCCCTTGTAGTCGACGCAAGGAAATATCGAAGAAGGATGGATATTCAATGAGGAATTGAGGCCCATAAGAGCAGAGGAAATTCCTCCGAACGAGTTTTTCTTTGATCAAAAGAGAAAAGCAGTAGTAAAGAGGGAATTCTACCAAGAGGCGGAGTCGACTGCTAAGAAATAAAAAGTTATGACTGATGGAAAGAATAAAAAGAATGAGCAATTCACCACTAAAATTGCAGGGACGCTAGGAGCGTATGCATCGGCGAATCAATTTTCAGTCGGACTTTTAAAGAACTGACTCAAGAGGAAAAATTGCCTGATCAGGACTCTCGAGGCCAGATTGGCCTCAGCCACGAAAAATGCTAAAGGCCAGG
>JASDQU010420269.1:0-10178 GCA_032191745.1 Picea mariana
CAAAGTCTGAAGGAAAGAGTGTCATCATGGTGATTGTTGATAGACTGACCAAGTATGCACACTTTTGTGCACTCTCTCATCTCTTCAAAGCTAGTACAGTTTCGATTGTTGATAGATGATGTATTGAGACCCTTCACCAACTCTTTTGTGGTGGTATATGTTAATGAAATCCTCATCTTCAATAGAACTTGGGAGGAGCATATGCAACATATTCAACAAGTTTTGGGCACTCTGCGGCAACACAAGCTATATGCCAACTTGGAAAAATGATCCTTTGGCATAAACATAGTCCAATAATTGGGCTACATTGTTGATGAACATGGGGTACATGTGGATCCAAGTAAGATCCAAGTCATTCGTGACTGGCCAGCCCTGACCACACTAACCGAGATTTAGAGCTTCTTGGGACTTACCAACTTCTACGTAAGTTTCAAGTTGGGATTCTCGTATATTGCATGGGCCCTCAACAAAGTAACCAAGGGTGATGGCAAGGCAAAGTTTGCATGGAGGCAGGCACATCAACAAACATTTGATGATCTGAAGCATCGCTTGTGCTCAGCTCCAGTACTCTCCTTACCTGGTCTGAAACAATCGTTCGAGATTAAGATTGATGCCTTCGACTATGTTGTAGGCACAATGCTCACTTAGCATGGTCATCTAGTAGCATACCATAGTGAGACACTCTCAGATACTATCCTCAAATACCCCACCTATGACAAAGAAATGTATTCCATTGTGCAAGCCTGCCATCAATGGAAGCACTACATTCTGGGAAAGGAGACAATCATCCACACTGATCACAAGCCTCCACAGTTCATACAGACACAAGGGAAGTTGCAGAATGACCACCATCAAAAGTGGTCCACATACCTCCAACAGTTCCATCTCAACATCAAGTATAAGACAAGGAGCAAAAATTGTGTCGTTGACTGCCTCAGTCGCCCTCTCGTTGCGACACTCACCATAGTGCACCATTCCTATGGGCATGAGGTATCTGAGTGGTCCCAACTTTATCAGCATGACCTTGACTTCACCACCACCTATCCGCTCTTGGGTACATGAGCGAATGCCACCATTTTTCACATCCAAGATGGAATGCTATGCCATCTGGGCCACCTCTGTGTTACCACAAGCAAGCGTGCAAAGCTAATTTGGGAGGCTCATTACAGTCGGATGGTGAGACATTTTGGCATGGAGAAAACTATTTGTGGTCGTTCTACAAAAACATTTTTATTCGACAAAACTTAGCAAGTATATCAGATCTTGCACTGCATGTGCCATTGCCAAGCCAACCATCAAGAAGCAAGCTTATACACCCCTCTTCCTACTCCCGAGAGGCCTTGGGAATCCATCTCGATGGATTACATGTTTGGCCTTCCATCCACCAAGCATGAAAATGATTGTGTATTTGTGGTGGTTGATCGGTTTTTGAAGATGGCCATTATCACAACCTGTAAGAAGATCATCACAACGACAGATACTGCCAAGATCTTCTTCAAACGAGTGTGGGTCCATTTTGGGATACCACATACCATCACCTCAGATTAGGACAAYAGGTTCCTCAATACATTTTGGTCGAGTCTCATGTCATTGTTGGACACCAAGCTCCCTAAATCCACTTCTTTCCACTCCCAAACTGACAGCCAAATAGAGGTCGTCAATCAGATGATTGTGCACATCCTGTGCATGCACAAMTCTAAGCATCTGTGTACATGGGATGAGAGTCTTCCCTATGTTCAACACATCTACAACATGGCTCYCCATAGCTCCACCGACCATAAYCCATTTYAGGTGGGGTTGGGATTCCAACCCTTGGGTCCCATTGATGTTGCACTACCTCTTGCAACCACACAAGCATAATCTTCCCATGTTCAGTCTGAGGCCAACAAAGCCGCCAGATTCATTGATTGGATTCAACACATCCGCCAACATGTGCATGAGATTTTGTAGAAAGTCAATGCTAAGTACAAGAAACGCCATGATCAACACAAGGTATCACACTAGTTTCAGGTGGGAGACAAGGTCTGGTTACATTTGTAGAAAGAGTGCCTTACAAGGCCCCATCGAAAGCTCCACCCACTTTGTTATAGGCTTTACACTATCACCAAGGATGTGGGTAGCAATGCTTTTGAGATCAACAATCCACCCTTCCTTAGATTGCACCCAATGTTCAATGTGGACCTCCTTCGGTCATATTTTCCACCATTATTGGGAACCTCAGAGATCGAAGAACAACTGACACCAACAAAGCTCAACCCTGACTTCATGGAACAAACATCCACTGATCAGATAGTGGACACACAGGTCAAGGGCACTCGCCAGTAGTGGATCCAACTTTATTGGGTTGTCAAGGCGGGGAAACTGCTACACCAAGGAAAGTGGCTCACCCGGGGCCAAATTCAACAGAAGTTTCCTCACCTGATGGGGGAACTCAACACAATGGAGACAATTGCTTCCTAAGGGGGGAGGACTGATCTAGGTGGATATTGGTGGCCACCCACCTATTCCAACTAGCTCCTCTTGACAATTTTTAGTTCAACACATTCTTTTGTACTTCTTTGTAATTGTGGGTTCTACACTTCCGGAGTTGTCTGAAGCACTACACATCTTTCAGGTGGAGACTGGTGGCCGCCCACCTAATCCAACTGGCTTATTTTGGAAGTTTTCATGTCAACACATCTTTATGTACTTCCAAGGCTGTTTTGGGGCCCTGAACAATGTTTTTTTGGCTTGCCACAATCAAACTATAGATGAAGTCAAAGTTTGATGGCATAATGTGTAGTTCTTGAGAAGACCTTTCCAATGAGCTATCGCGCGCCTAAAACGAAGGTCGCATGCAAAAGTTACGACCCTAGGAAGTTGAGGTACCAACTTACCCATCGGGGCCCATATAACTTTTGGTCTTTCATCTCCTAGGGTTAGGTTTTTGGATGTCTAGGGTTTTGGAATTCATGAGTAATGTTAAAAGGACTTTTGGAGCTTCATTGAAATCATTCTGCTCATATGGATGCGCATAGCAACCACATCTCTTCTAAGAGATAGCTACCACCATTCAAGCAAGTTGTTTTTAGTTCTGCAGTTTTACAGTTTGAGCCTATTTTATTTATTCAATATAAGTTATTGCTCATTGGATATATGTTGTTGTTCTCTGTATCTCTATGTTATTGCATTCACTTTGTTATTCCTTTCATTCCGCTCATAAATCCGGATCACTTTAACAGATCATCCTTGATAAAATCATAAAATCCTAAATAGAATTCGTTAGTCAATCCATTTGGTCCGGGGCTTTTAGCTTTTTTGAGCGACACGAGGGTCACCTAAAGATCTTCCTCAGAGGTGTTCACTTCTAGAGAGGCATTCATATTGTCATTTATCAGTTGGGGAACCAACCCTAATACCTAGAGAATATCTCCCATCAGACTACTAGTTGGTTCTTTGAACAATTCTCTAAAGTAAGCAACGCCGACCTCTACGTTATCCTGAAAAGAGTTCAACAAATCTCCTCAATCATTTATTAGCTCCCAGATGGTGTTTAGACTTTTACGATAGCTCACAAACCTATGGAAGAACTTCTTATTGTTGTCACCTTCATGAATTTGGATGGCACGACTCTTAAGTCTCCATTTGGTTTCTTCTTTGCTAAGTAGGTCTTGGCATTTAGGCTTCAAGAGCAGAGAGAGACTCCCTCTCATTTTCAGAGAAAAATACTAGAAACATTGTTGTCGTAAATACAACTAATATTATCTTCTACCTCTATAAGAGCCACAAGTGCCTTTTTTTTGAAATCCTCTACCTACACTTTGGTTGATCTACGTACCAAAGCTAAGTTGTCTATTAATTGTTTCATACAATAGACCACAACGTTCGATTGTAATGATTTCCACCCCAAAATAATCAATTGTTTGTAATCCTCTTCAAGCAACCACATGTGATTAAATTTAAGAGGTGTAGCAAGATTCTTATCCTCTTTAACCAACTTATAGAGAATAGGGAGATGGTCGTAAAGACCCCCATTACCAACCCAGAACGTCACAAGGAATCTCCCATCCAGTGACACGTCTGAACACAAAAACCTATCCAACCTCTTAAAGATACCCTCATCACCTTTCTACCATTGCACCACATAGGCACCGATTTCATGGGCTCTAGGTCAACCAAATGCAACTCTTCTAGAAGTTGGGAGAAAAAAGCACCCAACGGGTCCTGCCTAGGATGAGACCCCCACACCTCTCTTAAAGTAAGTGTAAAATTCAAGTCATCTCCCGCTAGAATATTATTGTCGGAGTAAGCCCCAGACGAAATCAAATCCTCCCAAAATTGCATTCGATCAGCATAAGTGCCATAAAAGTTAAGAACCCCTAGGTCGATGTCCAAATCTTTGTCCAATTTTGAATATATTTTTTTACTAATATTTTATGAATTTTTTTTCTTTTAAGGTAACCCTCTTAGAAAACCCTCTAAGTACTTCTCCATGATCCATGTACAATCAACATGGTAAACTGTCGGTCTTGATTAGGGAGCCTAACTCCAAAGAGATCAAGAGAGTCGACCTCTGACCTCCCCAACTTTGAAGGAAAGATAAGAGATCTCATGTGTGACTCATAAACACTTGAGTTGACCCTTGAAGCTTAATATCCTATAAAATTAAGAATATTATATAAATAATAATATTGGAATATATTAATTTTCTACATTACACATTTTTTAATATTTTTTTAATATTTAATTTTCTTAAGTGGTAATAAATTATCATAAATTTATTATTAAATTTTACTTGCTTAAAAAGTAAATTGAAATGACATATATAGAATTTTTTTGAATAAAATTGTGTTTGTGGTTTTTGAAACATGTTTCAAGTGGACACTCAACCCATCATCAAGACACATGAAACTTTTATTATGACATATTTAAGTATTTGACTTTTTCCACATATTAAAAAACTTAAAGATAGAAAAATCATGAATCCATTGAAAAAAATTGTAATATAATTTTGTATATTTTAAAATTTCTTTTTCACATCATAAATTTAAAAATATATACGATTTTAATTTTTAATATTAATAAATTGTTTAATTGTCAATATTTCAAATTAGATATTAATTGATTTGAACTATTAAAATATATTGTTGAATAGTGAACTTGCAGATGGATTTGTTGAAAGTGAACTTTCTAAGAAGATTGTACCTAACTCTATTGAAAAACGATTTAGCTTTTATTTTTAATGATTTCCATTTAATAAAGTTTTTTTTTAACTTTTGACTTTTCATTTTTCATATTTTAATTAATAAGGGATAAGTGTATAAAGTAGGTAAAGAATATGAGTGTGCAAGTTTTCAAAGTGTATCAGGTTTCAAAGTTTTGAGTGGACACTCCACCCATCATAAAAAACATAAGAAACTAGTATGTTGGAAAACAGTGCTAGTTTCATATTTATAAAATAAAAGAGTAAGAAACTTGAAGGAAAAGAGTAAAAATAATGAATACAAATTAATAAAATATGAGAAGTAGCTATTAAAATTGGAAAATAAAGTTATAGGGTGTTGAGATATATTATTTAATGATGATGAACAAATTTAAACATATTTAAAAAGTTAATAAAAAATATGATCATATTAATTGAAAAATAAGAATAAAAATAATAAAATATTAAAGAATTAGAATCAATTGTTATTGTTAAAGTAATTAATTGAAAATGAGATAAAGGTCAGATGAATTCTTTAACTAGGGGAGGAAATTAGAATAAATAATAGGTGATAATAATGAAATAAATTAAAATAATATAAAAGGATTTGAACTAATTAAAGTGAGATAATAATATATATAAATGATTTTTTTAAATGAGGAATAATAATAAAATCAAAAGAAGTGGGTAGGTTAAAAGGTAGAATGATTTAGAGAGATGAAGAGAAACAATATCGAGATGGGGAGGAAAAGAAATTGAAAAAGAGAGAGGAAGAAGGGTGGAGATGAACATGAACAAGATCTAAAAGGATGAAGCATAATGGTTAAGGTGATGAATGATGGGCTTCCAAGATTGACTTAGTTTGTAGCTATCTTTGTGGTTAAAGTTATTAGGATGTCTTTCGATTTCAAGGGCTTCCCGAATGAGACATGAGGAGTAGTGTGTGGCATAGGCTAAAATTTGTGTGTGGTCAAAGCAAATAAAGTGCTTGGAGTTAAAAGGGTGTTCTGCAATAGTTGATTTTGAGATTCGATTATAGGTGGTATCAGATATATGCTCTAGGTTGGGATTTAAAGGTTCTACCAGTTTGGCCTATGTAAGACTTCCCAGAAGAACAAGGAATTTGGTAAACTCCTGGGCCAAACATTATATCAGATTTATCTTTAGCAGTTATGAAAAGTTGTTTTAGGGTTTGAATACGATTTTAATATTCTTCTTAACTAAGAGTTTCGAGATCTTATTGGTGGTTCCATTGTTATAAGGCATAGTGATGAAAGTACGAGGAGAGGAGAAGGAGAGGTGATTTTTGATTTAGGGTTGTCCGTTGAGCGGAAAGCTTGGTTGATTTAAAAGAAAGAGTAGTTATTGGAAAAAAAAGTTTTGGTGAAGAAATAACCAAACCATAATTCCATAAATCATAAATCAATTGATAAGTATTTATTTACTAATTTTATTAATTATTTCATTTCCTATAAGTATTTATTTCCTAATTTTATTAATTTATCTATTTTTTTAATTAGGAAAAAATAAGAAAAAAAACAAAGGTACGTAACTCCATAAAAAGCCTTTGAATTTTAAAAGTCTTTACCAACATATTAATACACGGTCTAAATTATTCCCTAAGCTCTCATGCTCTTGTTAACAAAATCCCAATTTGTATTTTCATGAGTGGGTAATAAGAAGTAACCTTTCTCCATTTTGTAAAATTTCTTCCCATGCGAATTACCACGAGATGGTGGGTGAGCAAGACTTACCATCCTCTATTACTTTACCATTCGAGATGGTTTCTCCGTCATCAATTAAATTTGTCATAAGTTAAGTTTACACAATCACCCCCACATTTATCACCACCCCCCGCATTTATCTCTTAAGAGCAAACTCTCACCAAGAACCAAAGTCTTAACCAATCTCCCAAGGACAAAGTGGGCAATAACTTGAATTGGGAAAGTAAGGTATAACTAGGGTTTAAGGTTAGCAAAGTTTTCCCATTATTTCCAATGTGTAAGTCAACTTAAAAGGGTGCACTACTTTTTATTTTGAGAAATTTAACGATGTTTTTTCAACAAAAGGTTATCCAAATAATATATGCATATCCTCATGAAGGAAAATGTTGAAGTGAATTAGGGAAAGAAGCATTGCAAAGTTGTGATTGAAGTAGGAAATCGTTGTTAAACAATTGGAGTAGATGTGACCAAAGTTTTCATCCTCAATTCCCTATAGCGACTTCAAACTTAAATTGCACATAGATTTGATTAGCAAAAAATATCACATTCCATAACCGACTATGCAACATTGATATAAAACAAAGATGAAGGACAAGCACAACCAGATACAATTGGTGCCAATGCAACCATTTGTTGGAATCTTGCAAGTAAGACCATAGGACATATTTCAAAACACTAGTCACATATTACACATCATATGTATGGCATAGATGATATTTTGGTACCCTTTAAAGAGAAAGGATAAAATTCTCACCATCTAGCGTGGCATTATAACTATGGATAACAGTTCCACCATGGAGGTCCAAAGTAAAGTTGTAGACACCATGGTTTTCTCAGAGGGAAGAAAGGGAAGTCACTCTCTTGTAGACATTTGGCCAAAGCAAGATGGATGAGAGCATTAAACTTAAACTAGTGAGGTGGACAATTGATCTCAACTAGCTCTTCAAATGTGTAGTACTGCACGTATTTTCTCTTTCTTTCCATGGAAGCACTTTTCTCTACTCAGTCTGGTTCCATTGATGGTATTTGCACCCATAATGCTCGAAATATTAATATTCATGTCCATGCCATCTAATTTTTTGAAAATTTTCCAATTCATTTTGGTTAGGTAATGTTGCATCAATTGGTTAACTAGCGATCTATAAATTTGTGACACTAATTAGACATGGGCATAGTATATGATTTATTTAAAATGATATGTAAATTTTCATTTTTGTTGAAATTCAGTGAAGAAAAAAAATCACTAAGGGCATAGTTCCAAGTCATTTAGTATTTTTCAAGGTTTTGGGTCACTTCTAAGACCCTCAAAACCCTTCAAGGTAGGGAGAAACTATTCCCTTGGAACTTTGACATGTGGGACAATGTCGAGCTCCTCAATTTGTCGAATTTTCTACCTAAAAGTTTTCCTAAAAATGAGTTGTTTTTAAATCAATTTTATCCTACACCATTTTATAGGTGGTATGCATTGATATGACAACCTTTTTAAGAGATACAAAAAACCTATATATACACATTCAACAAAATTATATTCAGGAGTGAAATAATAAGTGGACAAACTCAACCTTTCTAGTTGTTGACATGGCATAATGGCCCTTTTGCCAATAGTAGGGGTTCTCCCTATTGAAAGGTACCAATTAGGCCTCACACTATTTAAAATAGGGAACCCATCTAGATTTTGGCCTAGCAACCTTCACTAGTTTGGGGTTTACTAATTGTGGCCTAGTTCACCTTCTAATCTTTAATCTAGTATACATAATGCAAAAAATGATTTTAGATGAAGAATGCAAATTTATTCTAAATACCTAACCATGAGCTAATAACTGAGAGTTTTGAACATGAAACTAATTACACTTATATAATTACTTTCAACAAATAGTTACTGAGTAAATAATGTAGAGATGCAAGTAACAAGTTATCAATCAAGAGTAATCCGTAATTGAATAAATGGTTATAGTTCTATATCCAAAGGCTATAGTCAAGTAGATGAGAAATAAACATGCATGACATTGCATCATAAATTAGAGAAGTCTACACATTAAGAAGAATTCTCATAACTATTCCAATAACAATAAGCAAAAGAAAAAGTTACACACACATTACAACATTAGAATCACATCTCTCCCTAGATAACTTGGCAAATAATAGCTTCTCCTCATTAATTCTCTAAAAAAATTTACAAAATTGTACAAGCAAAAGTTCCTTTCTCCATATGCAACGTTACATTTGTAGATTTCTTCAAAATTGCTTCTCTTATGTGTCTCTTGGCCTTTTTATTTCCAAAATACAAAATTCCTACATTTCTTTATAAAAAACTAAATTCTTCTCTCAACTATATCTTGGAAATATTGAGTCCAAACTTCATACGTTGACAATAATCTATTAGATTGTGAAAAATTCAATTGTTCAAAGGCCACCTCATACATAATTAAATATAAGGATATTAGCTCTGATCCCTTTTGCAGGGTATTAATAAACAAATTGATTAAGTTAAATTCATTTGAAGGAACTAAAATATACTCTTTCAACCTTGCCTTAGTCACATTTGGAGTTGTTTCTCTAGCTATTTTCTCCACCTTGATATTATTCTCCAAATCTTCCATGCACTTCTCTATTGTTCTGGGTGCACTTGATTCACTCAAAGAAAGAAGATGACATCTTTGGATCACCCTCTCAACTATTTGAATAGGTGGTGATACTTGATAAAATTTCCTTCAATATTATTCTCCAACTTTATGCACGCTAGCTTCTAGTTTTCCAATGCCACTAGAGTACAATCAATCTCTTTCTTTTTTCATTCTGGGAAAATCTCAAGTGCTTCCTTTTCCTCCTCCTTCCATTTTCTTAGTCTCTCTTGTTGTTCCTCCTCCACCTTTACTTTAATGGAAAAAGTGAGAAGCTATGAAGAATACTCCCATAAGAATACAACAAGCTATAATCTATGCTTAGTTCATCTTGCACCTTCAGAGCACATGCTTTGAACACAATTAGGATGGTTGTCTTAGCTTTGTAATACTCCACTTGATGTTCCAACAATTCTATCTTTTTATTTACCTCTTATGGTTCCTTCACAATCTTGATCACATTCGTCTATGTGGGTAGAAATATATCAACTCATGTTGAGGTTGTTGCTACTAGATTTGAATATGTCCCTTTAATAACAAGAATTTGTGTTGTTACAATTACTTCTTCATCTTGGGAAATCTTTATTTTTTTATGAGTTTGCCTCACTACCTATCTTCTTCTCTTGTTAAAAATAAGTGATTCAAGGATAT
>JASDQU010420270.1:0-10178 GCA_032191745.1 Picea mariana
AGAGTTTGACTAGGAGAAACCCATAGTTGAGGCACATGAAGAGATCATTTATACAAAGCAAGAAGTAAATCAACAGTCATCAGTGGATCAACAAACTCCTACGCCATCCTTCTTCCATTTGTACCTGCAGTTCACATCAAGAATCTTTTTGACCCATAGATGCCTCTGGCTGTCATTCAATCAAGTGTGCATGTAGAGGACATCAAGACAGTTGTCAACAACTTTGAAATAGTGAAGGTAACCTTTCATAAGTTAATCATGCGTTGCCTTCAGTTTTGTGACCCTGTTGATGAGTACATAAAGTTACACTTTTCAAATTCTTTGGAGCATGCAGGATTGATCTTTTTATCAACATTTGAAGCTAATATGGGTGATCATAAGAATGAAATTATTCAGTTGTCACGCTTTCCTTGTATTTTATGGATCATTTGCAGTGAAGCAAAGGATTCAGTTATCAAACAGTTTGAATGGCTATGGTGGAAGTTTTCTTTCACCTAGCATTTTGTAAAAGTCGGTTAACTTAGGTTTTGTACATAAATAAGCTCCCTCAGGAGTAGGTGTTATTACTTTCATTTTTAGAATAGTGTACTTGTTGTCCTGTTTTCTTCGGTATGATGTTTTAGAGCATGACTCCATAGCCTAACATCTTAGGCATTGGAACTACTTATTCTTGGAATCTCGCAGGGAGCATGCTATCCCCTGTGGATCCAAATGTTAACACCATAATTTGCAACCTATTTCATAGGAATCAAGCATAATTGAGGTTTATCCTTAGGAGCATTATGGTATAAATAATGTCTCATTATGCCCATTATTTTCACAGGAAAAATGAAATGTTTGGGGTCTGAAAAGATCCAGCATCCTCCACTTACTTCCACATGATCGTCTCTCACTTGTTGTGTCATGCAAGTTTGTACCAAGCATTTTTCTCCACATCACCCCTGCGAATACACTATCGGCACGACACCTGTTGCGCCTGTATTGGTCACATAGTAAGATCTTCATAACCTCGAGGCATCAAAATTGACTCGCAAAAGTTGTTGGCACCGTCTAAGAACAATTATGGGTGTCAGACCTTGTCCTAATCTCGATGAAGGCAGTTACTAAGAATGAGAGCAGTGGTTGAGACCTCATCCTAGCACATAAATGGAAAGCCACAAAGGATGCATGTGACGCATGTGCAGTCTAACAGAGAAGGTCCAGACATAAGAGCTTGTGTCTGAAAATAGAAGATTGTCTGCACAGTCTGACAGAGCAGATGCCAACTCAAAACTTTGAATGTAGCAATCCGATCACACTCCTGATGGTTGTAGCAGTTCTTCTTATATATAGGCAGTTTTGATATTTTGCAAGGGTCGATGGTTGAGCTAGGCTCCCTTATTGTAATATTTTGATGAAGAACTCTGGTTCTCTGGTTATGTAACTTGATTTGAGACTTCTTGATTAATCTAAGGCATCTTTATTCTTCCATCTTATTTTCCTCTGATACTGAGAGAGTTCATGATTGACTGATTCACATGGATTGTTGTAATTGTATTATGATGGATGTTTGATTATAGTGTTGTTATAATGTCTTTCAATTTCCTTGAAAATTTGAATTCAAGAGGATCTTGTGTTTGAGTTTTTTCCTCCTTAGGCTACTGGAAGACCTAATGTCCATAGCAGATCTCTACACTTTCTCACCAAAGTCTTCCTCATATTCAACTTTACTCCAAATTATTGACTGAAGTTGATACAAGACCTCAATTGCTTATGCATGCCAGCCCAAATGTTTTGATTTAGAACGTCATTATCTCGAGGCTTATCCATTTGACCCCCTTAAAACTCATTTACATTTACTATATAACTGATGGGTATTGGGCTTATCCTCATTACAGTCCGAGGGTAATTCCTAGTGCTAACACTGGTGAAGGGATTTTGGTTTGGAAATCTGTACAAGTTGGAAGGAAGCACTATTAGTGATTGGTTTAATAGTTTCATTGTTCTTGATATTGGAGTTGAAGAAGAAAGAACTCTTAAAGTCTTTGGAGAAAATGTTATGTTGCAGCATCAAAGACTGGGGAATATCGAAGAGAAGGGTATTCGACTACTACACAGTAAAGGTATGGGTGAAGGTATGCCTAACTGCTCTATGGATTTTGATTTATGTGAACATTGTGTATATGGGAAGAAAAATCAGGTAAGATTCCCCTATAATGAAACGGGAGCAAAAGGAATTTTATAGCTAGTTCACAGTGATGTGTTTGGACCCATTTCAGTTGCATCATTGGGAAAATATATGTACTATGTATCATTTATAGATGAATTCTTGAGGAATACTAGGATATATTTCCTTGGGAAGAAATCTGAAGTCTTTGACAGGTTTAAAGAGTTTAAGGCTCTTGTTGAGAATCAAAAAAATAAATGAATTAAGGTGTTGAGGACAGATAATGACAGATCATTCTGCAATAATGAGTTTGAATAATTCTGTAAGAAGTGAGGTATATTAAGGAATAAGACTACTCCATATATACCTCATCATAATGGAGTTGCAGAAAAGATGAATAGGATGCTGATGGAAAAAGGAAGGTGCATGCTCAGTGGTGTTGGGTTAGGGAAATAATTTTGGGTAGAGGCAGTGGGTATTGCATGTTACCTGGTCAACATATCACCCTCATCAACTTTAGATGACAAGACTCCACAAGAGGTACGGATTGGTAAGAAACCTTGTCTGACACATCTCAAGGTATTTGGTTGTGAGGCCTATATTCATGTTCCAAAGGAAAACATGAGTAATCTAGATAAGAAGGCTAGAAAGTGTATCTTTATTGGGTATAAAGATGGTCTCAAAGGTTATAATCTTTGGAACCAAGAAACTAAGAAGGTAGTGCATATCCAAGATGTGGTATTTATAGAAATGAAGGATGTTGTTAAAAAGGAAGTCCTACCAAGTAAGGAAGAACTAGATACAATAGAGTTTGATTTAAAGGATGATGAATCTGACTCTATAGAAGAACATGAATTAGAAGAAGAAGATCCTCATACTCCAGTATTGACCAGATAGATTCGAAAAAAAAAGATACTAGAAAGGTATACTCCATCTTATTTATGTTCAAAGTTTGTTGTGTCTATTACTGATGATGATCCTAGAACTATCAGGGAGGAAGTGGATTTAGAGGATGGAAATCTTTGGAAAATTTCCATGGATGAAGAAATGGAAGCCTTGGATAAGAATGAGGCTTGAGATCTAGTGGAGTTTCTGACTGGAATAAATCCCATTGGAAGCAAATGGGTATTTAAAAAGAAGCTCAATGCAAAAGGAAAAGTGGAGAAATACAAAGCTTGGTTAGTAGCAAAGGGTTATTCCCAGGTTGAGGGAATTGATTTTGGTGAGATTTTTTCTCCTATTGCCAAGTTAACTTCTATAATATTTATGTTATCTATTTCTACTGCATTTGATTTTGAAGTAGAACAGATGGATGTGAAGACAACATTCCTACATGGGGATCTAGAAGAAGAAATATATATGAAGCAACCATAAGGATTTGCTATGAAGGGAAAGAAGGACATAGTATGCAAGTTGAAAAAGTCATTGTATGGTTTAAAAAAATCACCAAGGATGTGGTATAAAAAATTTGATACTTATAGGCTAGGACTTGGCTTCATAGGAAGCAAAGAGGATCAATGTATGTATTTTAAAATAGTTGGTGATCATTTGATTTATTTGGTCTTGTATGTGGATGACATGTTGTTGATAGGAAACAACAAAGACATTATCTAGGATGTGAAAACTTTGTTTTCCTCTAAATTTGACATTAAGGATGTCGGTGCTTCAAATTTCATTTTGGGCATGGAATTTAAAAGAGATCGGAAAAAAAGGAAACTTTGGTTAAATCAGAGAAAATATGTCAAGACAATTTTGTAGAGGTTTAATATGCAACAATGTAAACTTGTCAAGGTCCCTATTCCTATTCATGTAAAGTTATTTGCGGATCAGTGTCCCAAGACACAAGAAGAGGAGGAGGACATGTGTCATGTTCCATATGCGAGTGCAGTTGGAATTTTGATGTGTGCAATGGTCTATACTAGATTGGACATTGCACATGCAGTGGGATTTTTTAGAAGGTATATGTCAAAACCAGAGAAGGAGAATTAGACAAAATTAAAAAGGGTTTTCAGGTATTTGCATGGCACTGCTAGTTATGGATTGTACCACCAAGGAAGACCATGATTAGATAGATTTTTGTACATACTTGGATTTGTGGATGCAGACTGGACTTGAGATATGGATCGTAGGATATCTACAAGCGGGTATGTGTTTATCCTGTTTAGAGGAGCAATCAGTTGGATGAGAAAAATACATGTTGTAGTGGCACTTTCAACTACAGAAGTTGAATACATGGAATCCACTCATGTAAGTAAGGAAGTAGTATGGTTACAAAGATTGTGTTTAGGTATTGGATTGGTACAAAAAGTTGTAAGGATAGATTGTGAAAGTCAGAGTGAAATTTTTCTAGCGAATAACCCATCTTATCATTCAAAGACAAAGCATATTGATATTCAATATCACTTTGTGAGAGGCATGGTTGAAGAAAAGAAAGTGTTGTCAATGAAGGTGGACACTTTGAAGAATGATGCAGATTCATTAAGAAAATATGTGAGCATTGAGAATTTCTCTTGGTGTAGAGGATCCATGGACATTATTGCCTTGGATTGTTGACTATGTAACCATGTAACCCCATGTATGCAAAACAAACAAGTGGGAGAGTTTTGGGTATGTGTTATATTCTTTGCACGACTAGCATTAGTGACTTCTACGTTGAATTGGGAACCCAAGGGGGTTTGAGGCCCTTGGGGGTTTTCAATGGTTCGAGGATAGCGCCCCCGAGAAAATTGTTTTTCCTCGGGAAACATGTTGCATTGTTACCTCATTTTTCATGTCTCCTTGATTTTTTTGTTCATTTTTGGGATTTTTTTCGGCACATGGTATTTGTCGATGGTTTTGTATTTCTAGTTAAGGAATTTTTAAATTCAGAGTTGTTATTAAGTTCTTTTCAATTTACTAGAGCATAAAAGTATAAGTAGGATCACTGAAAGAAACACAATCACAAGATACACATCATTTTATCCTGGGAAACCCTCATGGGGGATAAAACCCAGCAAAAAATTCCTTAATAATGGATTGCCAATACAATTCCAAGACTTAAGACAAAACCACCAATAAAAGACTAGGATTGAGCATGTGCCTCTCTCTCCTTCTTCTTGCAACTACAACTACCTTCAAAAGATGCACACTAGAAGTGTGAGTGAGTGAGTGAGTGAACAAATGAGGCACCCTCCTCACTTATAAATACTAGTTGAGGAGGTGCTAGGGTTATGTCTCTTCATCAATTAGGGACGAGTTCTCCCCATAGTGGTTAAAACCCCTTTATTAAATCCCAAGGGTTGAATTTACAAACACCACCATATAACTATGGTTTGAGTAATCCACAAAAGTGGATTTGGTATTATACAAGACCCAACATGATCAATCCACAATAGGGGATTTGATCTATAAGATAATAACTCAATTATAATTAGAATATTCATCGAAGTTACAATATTTCAACACTCCCCCTTAATGAGAAGGGTATTCTACTAACATAGCCCAATACAACAACATCATCAAGAGAGAGATGACAACAACATCATCAACATCTGGAACACTAACTAGTGTATCTACAAATCATTGAAAGCTTTTCTCATCATCAATAACATCATCATTCACAACATGGAGTTGGAGTAGCATCATCATCATCATCATCATCATCTACATCAACATCAATTAGCATAATACTAATGCAACAATATCACCAAAACCATCATAAAAAACATGAGGTTAATAAAACAACATCATCAACATCATGAGGTTGGTACAACATCATCAACAACATGAGGCTGGTACAACATCATCAATAGAACTAGGCTAAATCAATCAACATCATCAACATGAGGATGAAACAACAACATAATTAGCAAGAGGTTGAGAAAACAACATCATCAACACGAAGTTGAGACAACAACATCATCAACACGAGGTTGAGACAACAATGTCATCAACACGACGTTGAGACAATAACATCATCAACGTGAGGTTGAGACAACAAAATCATCAACATATGGCAACAAAATGCGGCAGCTGCAACAACAACATTTTGTGGCACTCTGACAGACCATCCTTACCGAACCTTTGGGATCTTCCCAGGAATCATAATATTTCCTAGGATATGAAATCCTAATGGAGGTACCACATGGTACTCTGACAGACCATCCTTATCGGACCTTCAAGATGTTCCCTTGAATCAAAATATTCCCTAGTATATAAAATCCTAATGGATCTACCACTACTGACCACAACTGGAATATACATGCACAGGTACTCTGACAGACCGTCCTTACTGGACCTTCAGGATCTATCCAGGGATGATCAATCCCCTAGGATATGAAATCTTAACAGAGCTACCCATTGTTGGTCAGGATACCATAATATCATCAACATCACTCTCCCTTTCAAGGAAGGTCCTTTAGGAATATAACAAGCTTGCCTCAAAAGTATTCAAACTTTATAGGAGACAAAGGCTTGGTCAACACATCTACAACCTGCTCATCTATGCCAACACAGTGGATGTTTACAACTCCCCTCTGTACCATATCACGAATGTAGTGATACCAGATTTCTATGTGCTTCAACTTATAATGGAACACTGGGTTCTCCATCATCTTTATGCAACTCTAGTTATCACATAGAATAACGTTTGCTTCCATCTCTAGATCAATAGACATGTCAACAACTTCCAAATCCATATTGCTTCACAATTGGTGGAACATGCTGCAATGTATTCCGCTTCTACCGTGGTGAGAGAAATAATGGATTGCTTCCTGCTCTGCCATGAAGTCATGGCTGACCCCAGACTGAAACAACATCCTGAAGTTCTCTTTCTATCAAAAACACTTCCATCCCAATATGAATCAATATATGCATACATTTTGAATTCATGATCTCTAGTATAACATAGGCCATATTCCAATGTACCCTTAAGGTATCTCATCACATGCTTTACAGCTACAAGGTGAAAACATCTGGGATCTACCAAATACTAACTCAAGGTGTTCACAACAAAGAATATATCTAGCCTGGTATTCTTCAGATACATCAATGAACCAATGATCTATCTATATAGAGTAGCATCAATCAATTCTGATGAAGTATCAACCAAGAGATTCAACCTTGTTTCCATGGGTGTGTTCATGGCTTTACATTCCAACATGTCAAACCTCTTCAATATTTCAATTGCATACTTCCCTTGGTTAAGGAATATCTTCTCTGGGATCTACCAAAATTCAATACATAATAAATAATGCATCCGTCCTAGGTCTTTCATCTCAAATTCTGCAACGAGCTTCTTCTTACAATATGTGATGAGATTTTCTTCTCCTGTTAAGAATAAGTCATCCACATACAGTAGAAATATAACTATATCATCATTCATAATCTTGAAGTAAAGGTTAGAATCATCTCTACTCTTGGTAAATCCCAAGCTCGTCACGAAACTATCAATTTTTCCATACCAAGCTCTCGGAGCTTGCTTCAATACATAGAGATCTTTCTTCAATATGCATACATGAGTCTTTCTATCTTCAACTTCAAACCATTTTGGTTGTTCTATATACACTTCTTCTTCAATAACACCATTTAAGAAGGTTGTTTTCACATCCATCTAGTGTAACTTCCACTTCATTTTGGCTACTAGAGCTATGATGGTTCTGATAGAAGTGTATCTTGCTAGAAGAGAAAATTTCTCTTCATAATCAATGCCTTCCTTTTGAGAAAAGCCACAAGGCAAAAATCTTGCTTTATGTTTTTCAATACTTCCGTATGCAGTATGTTTTATCTTGTATATCCATTTGGAAGATACCACATCTATGTTCTTTGGTATGGGAACTATTTCCCATACATCATTCTTTATAATGGATTGGTATTCTTCCATCATTCCATCCACCCATTCTCTCTTCTGAATGGCTTCTTCAAATCAAGTAGGTTCCTTTTCTATGAGATCACACATCATGGCCATATAACTGAAGAATGTCTTAGGTTTCTTGCTTTGTCTCGTGGTTCCTTCTGGGGCACCATACTTCTCTCCATATTGAATAAGTTCCCTTTCTCAATATGGATTTCTCTTGTGAGAGGTCGTCATCTGGGGAGGTTCTTGAGATTCTATCATATCATGATCTTCTGGAATCTTATCATCGGGGGTAACTATAACTTCCTTCACTAATTCTACAACTCTGGGAGATATAGGTTCTTCTTCATATACTTCTTCAAGACGACATCTCCTTGATCTCTTGAGTGCTACATCTTCATCAAAGGTTACATCTCTATTTATATCAATATCATGGTAACCTGGTATGTAAATTCTGAAGGCGTTAGAGACCTCACAACATCCAACAAATATTCCCTTCTTTCCTGAAGGATCCAACTTAGTTCTCCTTTATTTTGGAATGTGTACAAATGCTGGACAACCAAATATCTTGAGAGGGATTACTTCTGGCTTCTTTCTAGAGAACATTTCTTTAGGGGTTTTGTATCCAAGTGCACTATGGGATAATATTTTTTTGACATAAACTGTTTTTCTTTCTGCTTCGGCCCATAAGTGCATTGGAAGATATTGATCATGGATCATAGTCTTCACTGCTTCCATTATTGTTCTATTCTTTCTTTCTTCTACACCGTTTTGTCGAGGATTATAGAGAGTCGTGAGCTCCCTCTTAATCCTGTCATATTTGCAAAAACTTCCAAATTCATTTGAGGTGTATTCTCGTCCATTGTCTGACCTGAGTATCTTGATCTTTCTTTTGGAGAGATTTTCTACCAAGGCTTTGAATTCCTTGAACTTTCCAAATACTTCATATTTTGACTTCAAGAAATAAACCCAAGTCTTGTGAGAATAATCATCAATAAATGACACATAGTATACATACCCACTTAGAGAGTTTCATGGCATTGTACCACATACATCTGAGTGGATGAGCTCCAAGATTCCTTCTAATTTACTATCGCTCTTTGAGAAAGGATTCTTTATGTTATTTTCTTGTGAACAACCCTTGCACACACCTTCATGATCAACCTTGAACTCTGGTAGACCTGTAACTACATTGCTTACATATGATAAGGCTTTGTAGTTGATGTGAGATAGTCTTCTATGCCGAAGTTCACAAGGAATCTCACTGGAGTGAGTCAAGGATGCACTTGAGTGACCTTGTAACTTATACAAGCCACCTTTTTATGTCCCAATAACAATTGCATATTCTATGGTTTTTACTTTAGGCCACATAAGAACTTCACCATCTATGAATGAAACCCTGAAAATTTTCTTGTCTAAAAATGAGATAGAAAGTAAGTTCTTTGTCAAACCTGGTACATAAAGTACATCCTTCATTCTCATCGGAGTCCCTGAATCAAGTTTGTAGGTGGATTGTCCCATTCCTTTGATACAATACTGATAATTATATCTGAGTGAAGCTTTATGGGGAAATTCATTTTCTGTAAGGATAGAGAGAATGTCTCTCTAACCTATCATGTGCTTAGAGGCACCATTTTCTGTGAGCCAAGTATCCTCTCCAGGTGTCACATATACTGAGAGGGAGGAAAATAAAACATAATCTTCAATCTCTTCTTTAGTCAACTTTGTGGGTGGCTCATCATATTCAAATGCATGGGCATGATGTATTTTGGTATTTTTCTTCTTGTACTCTTCCCTTCTCGCAAGAAAATTGTTAGCAATGTGTCCAATCTTATCACAATGATAACATTGATAAGAGGAGAAATATTTTTCTTTTCTTTTCCCCTTCTAATATTTCTGGAATCTCCTTGGAGGGTGAGATTCTTTATAGGTGAATTTCTTTGGGGAGTGATATTATTTATGAGGATGGGTCTCCTTTTGGAAACAAGTCTCTTTCTTTCCTCCTTTAGTATGAGCAGCTAGGGCTTTATCTTCATCCATTAATAGTACTTGTTATAACCCTAAATTACACTATCCTTGCTTACCTGGCATCAGGCCTACTCATGCCTCTTCCTAGCCAAAGCCATGCTGAGTAATTCCTCAAAAAACCACTTAAAACAAGCAACCCGCGCCCTAACTTATCACTGGGCATGGGCATCC
>JASDQU010420271.1:0-10178 GCA_032191745.1 Picea mariana
AAATCTACCTACACCTAAGGTGCCCCTTTCTTTCAAGTAAGTTAGGGTAGGTAGATCATGTATGTACATATTTTTTTTCATTGTTGCACAATAAGTTAGTCAAACTTGAAGGTAACTCTATGAAATAAGAAGAATTACAAGAATTTATTTGAATATGACTCCATAGCCCAATAGAGAAGGTAACTGGTCTTGAGATTCTGGTTTTCTCAGCAACCCACAGGGGTCACTGTCCCGCAGTTGGAGCCATTTGTTGACCAAAAATTGGTCACCTATGTGTTCCCTCTCCTCGAATAATAATAATAAAAATGATATTGGAAGATGAAGATTTTTGAACTGTTATATGTTCATTGCATAGCCCTTGGTATCAACTTCTCCATGAATTTCATAGAATCAAAATCCAAGTCTCCATGAACAAGATACGCATACTTCTATCCAGAAGTCCAATGGAGGTATTACAAGAAGAAATATGAAAAATGTTCTAAGTGAAATTTTCTTTTCTCTCATTTCCCTTCACCTCTACTTATTATCTCATTTTATACTTAGTCATTTTTCCCATTGTCTCATTACTTTCATATTCCCCTTACCATTTTCCACACTTAACCATTTTTCCTTATTCTTTTTCACATTCACATTCCTTTTCCTTTTCCTTTATTTTCCCAAGAATCAGAATTGTCAGAGGGGCAGGGCAGAAGATTAGATGAAGAAAAAGTTGCAGCTATGAATAGAAAACCAAACTTCTGATCAAAGAAAACAAATCTCCATATTCTCTACTCTTTATATTCTTCTACACCATTTCTCATAGCTTTATGCTTGAGTCTCTGAATTGGGAACAAGGCTGAGTTCTTGAGTGTTCTTCTTGTATTCTTCCAAAATATTTTTCTTGTATGATCATGAAGTATTAATAGCCATATAAATGACTATCAAAGATTTTGTACTGAAGAACAATTTTCATGAATAAAATCCACAAAGAATTGCTCCGGGGTTGATCTTGACTGTATATTGTAACTTTGAGTTTTAAGTATGAGATATTTGAGGTTGACCTATCAAATTATCTTTTGATCTTGATAACATAACTCTTTTAAAATTATTTGAGATGATCAAATTATTCTCTCCTATTTTTCATGAAGAAGACATGGATGTATTTATATATGATTAATAAGATCGTGTGTGATGTTGATAACAATTTAATTATGATGTTGAATCCCTCCTTCAATATTTTCTTATTGTAAAAAGACTTTTGTTGCACATGAATATTATATTTAGGTTATTGAAGATCCATTTTATTTCATAATCTCAAGCAATAAATATTTAGGGTTTTCTTCCTAGCACTCTCCTAATTCAAGATATTCAAAGATATATCTTTTATCCAAAGAGGAGAACCACCTCTTTAAAAATACAGGGGGATTCATATCCTCATGAGGTTGTCGTTTCGATCCTGATGGATTCAAGCATCAACAATAGGGCACTATTTGGTCAAATATGATAAACATGCTAAGCATGAAGGCCATATGCACGTAGAATACATGTTTATGATAGGGATGAATAATAAGCATGATCCCAAAGGACTAGTTCCAAGGCATGCAAAGAAAGTGGTATTGACTTTGAAATATGCTCATGAAAAGTAGGAAGATGAACTATTCACTGAGAATTCCTAAGACTAGTATGAAGTTGATAAGGGAAGAGCCAACCCAAACATAACTATTTTTTCCTCTTTACCCAGAGAGGAGAAAATAAAAATGGTTAATATTGGAGTCTCTTCTAGAAAGGGGAATAATAAAGGGAAACAAGGAGGAGAGGAAGAGATCATAGTAGAAAAGCAACAACAAGGTTTACAGGTAGACCAATAAACAATCATGAAGGAGAAATTAGAATAAACAATATTGCAAGAGGAAAAAAGAAAGAAAAATGAAGAAGATGCAACACAAGAAGCACTTTCTAAGAAAAGGAAGAAATCATAAAAGAAACAAAGGGATTGTGAATTCATGGAGAAGAGGAAAAGAGACCAGGATGAATAGGCCCGACAACAAGAAGAGGAATTCAAGCTCAATCAGGAGCAAGAATGGGTCGATGAGCTAAAAAATATACATGAAGAAGTAGAGAAACAACATAAAAAAGGGGAGTTAAAGTGGTTAGAAAAGGAAAATGTTGAACAAGAGCATAAATTTGAGAAGGACTAGGAAAAACCAACCATTTCCATGAAGCTTGATGAAGTCATTGATATGACAAGAGATGAAGAGAAAGGGGGAGAAGTTATTCTAGTACAAAGGAAAATACAACAAACCCATCAAAGAAGCAAAAGATAGGAATAATGAAAGATGGAAATGAATAGGATGATACTTCCCACCTAGGAAAGAATGAATCCTCTCACACAAAAAAAGGTGATGTTTCATTAAACAATAGTGAGAAGGATTAGTGCCCACTTGGTGGGAAGGACTCAAAGGTTTCATCACCTGAAGATAAATTGGGAAACATGGGAGGTCAGGATGCTAAAATAAATCGAGATGGAAAGTAACAAGGAAACCAAAGCATTAGTTGAGCAACTTTTTCATTTCACACATTAGACGAGAAATTTCTCTCCTCCAATATTTAATATCTTCTTTATGGATTTGGTTAGATGAAAACCACCTACACATCATACAACAAAGAGAATCATAGGTTTCAACAACAATGTATATACATTGTAAGTAAAATAGATTTCAACAAGTCGATTGGGTTTAGCCCAAGTGGTTGGTGTTGAGCGGTGTCCCCCCACTCAATGAGGTTCAATTCCCACAAGTGACATGTTATGCTCTTAAATGAGTAAGCCATCATAAAATCCTTGGATTTCAACAAAATCTTGTTTACCTCGGGTACCATCCTCAAAATGAGGGGAAGTGCTCGATGGGTTTCCCTATGAAGTATTCCAAGAAAAACAAAAAGATGCCGACAAGTTCAACAACAAATATTTTGCATACAAATCATTAATTACTTCACGTATTTTCCAAGATTATATATAAATTGTTTTACATTATTTTCAAATATGTCAAGGAGAGATAAAAGTCAAACATACTGTAACAAAAAAGGGGATCATTATTTTTTTGAAAATAAAACAAATTTAAAATACTAAAATGAAGTATATTTACCAATATAAAAATCTACCAAAATAATTACCTTAATGAAGGTATGGAATTCATGATTTTTAACCCCACCAAATTCACCTTTCTTCGTTAAGATATTCTTTATGTTTGACCAAATCCCATGGGAAATTTAATTTTTCGAATGATCTCTTTTATGACATTGCTTTACTGCTCTATAAATAACCATGGAGTACTATTTTTGTGTCCATTGCTATTTGAATAAATCACATTTTGCATTGCATGATTGGCTTCCTAAATGCGAGTACAAATTTTGACAATTTTTTCTTTGTCATTCCTTCCATCTAAGATTCTCCACAATGTTTTTGTTACATTCTTCCCGATATGCATTGTATCAAACAAATGAGATATTTGTAGGTACTCATAATAGGGAAACCTACTGAATTGTATAGGGTAATTTTTCAATCCTTGTGGAAACCCATTAATGCCTTGGCGACATTTATGAAAAATAAATGATATTACACCAATAATTGTTAGATACAATAAACATAATTCAATACAAATTAAAATTCTAAAACATTATAAATATATCTAATACATAGACTAATTGATTACCTTAACAATTTCTATTATGTTCCAACGTCCATAGCTAAGGTGTCATTCTTTGTGGTTTTATTCTAATCTCTTCTTTCAAATTGAAAATATGTTTCCCTATAGTTCAATACCTATGGTTATTAGGGAAGAAGTGCCTATACTCATCAAACACCTCCTTTCGTATACTTCTTGAATGACGATATTTCATCGTAGGACTACAAACTCGACATGCAAATTTATCCTTTGTTTGAAGACCTGCAAGATATGTATTAATGTTAGTATTATTTATATAACAACGAATTAATATTTAATAAGCATGCATCATATTTTCATAAACTTATATATTATTAAAGTGCTGTAGTATGTTACATACTACAAAAATGTGTCATCCTTAGGGTATCATGAATTTTCCATCTAAGTATTCCATGGAATTGAAATCACTTTTTCCCTATTTGTCTAGAGATGTCGTACATAGTGATGCCATCCCATAAATTTAGTAGCTCCTCGACAAGAGGCTCAATATGTACAATCATATATTTCATTTTGTACTTACCTAATTGGTTGAAACTACACATAATTGTGTGTGTGTGTAAGAAATTATGCAACAAATAAGATAAAAAATTGCAACGTTGAAACAAATTTTGTAAACAAATACCTGGAACAATCATTGCTAACATTGTGTGATCCCTCTTTATTGAAATCAAAGGAGGAATATTGTTGTTTATAACAAAAATAGGCCACACTGAGTAAATAGACCTGATCTTATCAAATGGATTGATACCGCCAACTGCTAATGAAATCCGAACATCACGAGGTTATTCTTTAAAAATTGACCATGTCTCTTCGATGTTCCTAAATGAAAAACCATTTACATGCATTTAAAGAACACCATATTCACTTTTGTTCTGTTCATGGTAATCCATAAAATGTGCTATGCTTTAGCACCTCAATAGTTGCTGCAAACATGGAATTATCAAAATATGAAAAAGAACCTTGTGAGGAACCTTTTTTGTTACTTGATCGGTTCAATATCTATAGATTTGACATTGTGGGAATTTTGTTTCTAATGCACATTGTACATAATATATAATATTATCATTCAGACATGCATCGGTAGCCTGATAATCCATTTAATATCTTTCACAATGGAGCACAACTCTTGGTATGTGAATGGTAAATTATTTGACGGTGGTAAGAAAAATTCACTTAACAATATACAACATTAAAAATGACTAGTTAATGTGAATAATAGTAATCATAAATATTGCATCCTTAATTTACACATTAATTGACACTAAAAATAGAAAAAAATTCAACCTTTACAAATAATATGTAACGAATTGTATTACATACTTTAGGACCTGTGTGAGACAAGTGTTTGAAAAACCATTCAATACCTTCAAGTTTACCAACAACATTATAACAGAGCAATTTTTTTTTCTTGAGCCTTCATAAAGGGGTTGTTGTGCCTTCTCAAGAAATGGTACAAAATGAATATCATCAAATTTTTCCTCATCAATAGAATAAAAGATGTCCTAGATGAATCTATTTGTCCCATCATCCAACTAAATAGTATTATTGGTGTCATATTATTCCATAGGTATGACTTGACATTCAATATCCATACCATCTTCCACAACCTATGCAATATTATTTCTACTACTATTAGGCACATTATCCGGTGCCACACACCTAGGATGATTTATCTTTATAATTACAAACAATCAATAAAATTAGTGTATAATATATATATAGTCAATACAAAGACATATATAACGACTAACTTACCATGGGATGATATTTATATCCCTCTTTACAATGTCCATACCTACAACAATGCCTTTCAATTATTTTTCTTACAAGTCTTCTTCTATTAAATCCCTTGCAGTGATTGCAAGGGTAATAACATTTCCCATCACCCTATGCCTCCAATGCTACCCTTAACCTAGCAAGCATCCTTTCACTCTCTTCAAGTGTAATCCTCGACATTGGGATTTCCTATAATTACAAAAAAAACAAGTGAAGCAATATAAGTAAAATATACAAATATATTCTTACGGTACAAATGTCATCGGATATTGACCCCATATGTACTAGAGAATTAAGCCATTATCACCATAGATTTATTAAAGGTTTATAAAAATAGTAAAAAAATAATCAAGAAATCAAAACCATACATTCTTACCACATAAGCTTCAAAGCTTCACTATAAGAAAGTAATAAAGTCAAACAATAAAAGAGTACTAGACCAAGACAAACTGTATAGTAATTAAATCAAATTGATTAGACATGTTCATACTTATTTCCTAGGAAAAAAATTGTCCCCAAATAAAAGAGGGTCTAAGGGTTAGGCATCCAATGTGGGTATTTAAAAGGAGACAAAGAAATATAAAAAAAGTCTAACCTTCAAAGTACAAAATTCGAGCTATGTAAATCAAGAATTGGATCTAAGGCAAGTAATGCATAGAAAACAAACTAATAATTCATGAAACAAACAATGACCAGAAAAATATTTTATAATTGTTGCACCTACACCAAAATAGTTGAAATCACTCACCTTCGTCAATATTCCGACGAAACTTGACTATGCCAAAGTTGATCAAGTCAGTGACCATTTAATCATTTTCAAATGGGTAGTTGGAATTATCTAGTTGTGTTGATAGAGTGATAAACAATCATCACGAGATGGCACAAATATGACAAACATTCAGGTGCCTAGAAAAAATGATTAAAATTTTGATAATTATGTCATAATTTGTGACACTATGATTAATTTTATCCTTATCGTCGAAAGGTTTTGTCAAATATTGAGCCCATATGTAGTAGTGAATCTTAAAGTGCATATAAGTATATTCTATTTAAAGGGAAGTGCTTTGATTTTGTGGAAGATTTTGTTTCCACAGTTGGGGATAGATGTATTTGATCTCTCTTGGGAGATATTTAAGGAGTGTTTAAGAGAACTCTACCTCTCATAGGAGTTCATTGAGAGATATATAAATGATTTTAACTCATTAAGAAAGAACAATATGTTACTACCAGAATATGAGGCCGGATTTATGGAGTTGCTAAGGTATGCACAACACCTAAACATAGAGAAGTTGTAGGTTAACAAACTTTTTTTATATACTGAAGTATAACATTGAATCAAAGTTTAGAAAATTGGTGCCCTACACTTTACATGATGTTATACAAAGGGATATTATAACTGAGGAAGAACTCATGGGGGGTGGTCAAATGGTGTCATCGAGACCTTCAGGGTTAGGTGTAGAGAGATAGGTTTCTCAATGAGCTAGTGCATCGAGACTTGTGGTAGGACATAGGGATGCATCAAGGGGACATGTGATGAGTACTTCGAGGTTGTTGATAGGGAATTAGAGACTTCCATATAGGCCACAAATGCTACATACTTAACAAACACAATAGAGTAGTAGAACTAATTTTTATCATTATGGGAGTCAAATTCAACCTCCTAAGAGGGGGTTTCAGACATGTGGAGAAACGAATTATCAAAGTGATTGTCACTATACAAAGAGTAGCTAGCTAGGAGTAGATCTAGACTATTGTAGGGGATCTGGGTAAACCCCATAGGACATTCTTTCCATGTTTTTGATTTAGATTTAGAGGGAAACCATGGTGTAACAAAAAGATCCAAATTGTCCCAAAACTAAGGCCCTTCATCTAATACTTTTTGATAATCAACAAGATTATAAAATTTAGCAATAAAGAAACCCTTAGAGAAGAGATAAATCACACGATCCTTTGTCCAGGATGAATAAATTCATCGGTACAAATATGAAGTAGAAGGCCATAACCTACTGAATTTACATGCCAAAAAAGAGGATTTGTATTTAATTTAAAATAAATATTTGATACATTAAACATAGCTTTGGAACCATGGGTGTTTCATTCAATGAATCCATGACATATCACGTTCATTGATGGGATATTAAAGAATTCCCCTAATTTCACTGGATATTTGAAAATACCTTCCAAAATCATTTTGTTGAACCCCCTCCCAATACATATTTCCAATTAAAAAAAACCCTTATTTTTACTAGAAATATTATTCATTCATTTCTTTGTGGCATTTTTAATACCCCTTTTTATTTCTACCTCTAACAAAGAGAAATGACATAACTTTTATAAGTCCACAAATCACAAAAAAAAACAAAAACAAGTAAACAAGTGCATTGATATCCCAATGAGGCTTCACTCAATGAATCTATGGAATAATACATCCACTTCTGGGATATTAATGAATTCCCCTAATTTTGGAAAATACCTTCGAAAATCCTTTTGTTGAAACCCCCCTCTCAATACATCTTTCCAATAAAAAAAACCCTATTTTTACTAGATGTCCTAAGTATCCATTTTTTTCATGGCATTTTTAATACCCCTTTTTACTTCTACCCCTATTACAAAGACACAAAATAACTCTTATAAGCTCACAAATCACAGAAATAACCCAAATATAAGAAAATACATGCATTGATATCCTAAAAAAGGGATATGCAACTGTAGTAAGATAGCCTTGGATTTAAAGCCTTGGTGTTATACTACTTTCACCCCTCTCCTCAATCTAATACATGGTCATGCTTTCACTGAGAAGGGGTTTATGTATATGTATATCTATTTATATACATAGAAAGGTGAATTGCCTCAAGTCATAACTCTTTTTCCATTAGATATTTGATCTTATGGACATTTAAAAAAATATATATATATATCTATGTACTAATCTATCAATCTTGTCTTTGCAATAATATTTAGGCAAGTGATCTACGCAATAAACCATTCCTATTTTCTTATCATTTAGACTTGAAGGCACTCTCATTAGGAGAAATGAAAGAGATTGTAATCCCAAGGCTCAATACAATCTAGAGACATTATTATTGTCCTTTAGGTAGAATGAGTCCTTTGTTTCTCAGTGCAATATTATTGATACAATATTTCTAGTTAATGAGTCCTATGTATCAATATTAGCTTATTATTTTGCTAACATCTACTTTTAAAACTTAGCAAATGCATTAATCCTCAATTTAAATATATAATTTTTCTACATAAGTGTATTTTGTTGTTGAAAAGAGCCAATCAAACTCTGTAACTTAATCTTTAGTATATAGTTAATCTTTCCTTACACATGTTGAAGCAAAATCTCTTATAGTGGATAAGCGGGTCCATGCCTACATGGCTAGGAAAATTCCCAACTTCATTGACATTGACCAAATTTGCTTACAATGTATGTCATGAGGTGATTATCATGGTGAATAGGTGATCATACTATAGATTTGAGAGAGAAAAGAAAGGAAATTTGCACATCTCACTACTCATAAACTACTAATCCCAATCTATTTTCCAATATACACTAAGCCATGGGCCTTCGTTGATTCATTTTTCATAGAGAATTTCTTCATTTGGCATTTGTTGGGATAACAATAATTATAAATATATCATTCCTTATCAACCTTCTTAGCCATGAACTAGGTAGTGCTACACCATTAAGGACTACCTTGCACTTAGTCTCCATGAGTAGGATGATGCTAGATGTTTTTTTATCTATGGAAGACTATTTTTTCATGTAGATTTGATCTATTTATTCCAAATTAATTTCTTGTCTAGACATGATCATCTATTTAGTGTATCTCCATTGGCCTTTCCTTTGTGTAGGCATCATGGTTTCTTGCTCAAAACCCCCTCACCAATGTGTATAAAACCCTAGAAATTCCTATAACAAAACCCCCTTACAATCCCCAAAATAAGTATATCTCTATAATTAAAAATTATCTCTCCCCTTAATATGAAACCATATATTGACTTCATTTTTCATAATTTTAAATTCCTCTTTATAAATGATGTTAAATATGATAATATAATATGAAACACTATATTAACTTCATTTTTCATAATTTAAAATCTTCTTTACAAATAGATAAATGAATTTACAAATAAATAAATGAATAGTTACACTTAAACAAACACCATAAATATTTTAAGAAAAATGTTTATGGTAAAATGAGCTTTGAAGTTCATCGGTACTCACAACATCTCCACGTAATGACAATAGTATAATGATGGTTGAGTATTTGCACCTCAGGGCCACCACTCCACTTAATTACAATATTAAAATGATAATGATGGTTGAATATTTGACCCCTCGGGCACGCCACTCCACTCAATCACAATATTAAAATGATATTTGAATATTTGTAAATGCTGTAATTGGACAACAAAAATTATTTCTCAAATGGTTTACATTCGCAAAGTTAGTACTGCTCATCCACAAAAAATAAAAGGGTGAAGTTTAATATCTTAACTTAATTAATTGGAATTTTAAAAGTATAAAAAACGTGCCGTGCACTGCCAATCAATCAAAATATTCTAAGTGTTTCCTAATAATACTACATGCTACAGAATAGAGTGTTTCTTAACACAGTTCTGCTCATCCACTGGAAAAGTTAAGTTTAATATCTTAACTTAATTAATTGGAATATTAAAAGTATAAAAACCATG
>JASDQU010420278.1:0-10231 GCA_032191745.1 Picea mariana
TGTAGAATGACCTCCAAACTAGGCATGTCGAATGGGTAGCGCCATGTCTGTGTGCCTCTGTCAAAATTCGGTCTTTGTCTAAAATTTCAGTAGCACCTTCCTGTGTTTCTACATACAATTTGGTAGCGCCTCGACTGAATTCGCAACACCACATTTAAATGTTGATAGATTTGGTAGCACCCTCGGGTAGTTAGCAGCGCCATTGCTACATCAGTCTTAGGTGATTAGGCAGCGTTAGAGGCAGCAGACAGATAGGACATGAAAATTAGATGATTTTGTAGCGCCATAGCGCTACAGAATGTCTGTGCTACCACTGTTGAAAAGATTAATTCTTTGCAGAATACCAAAACTCTGAACAATGTGTATTTGAAGCCTGTATAGCCTGTATAGGTGGCAGAAGTAGTATTTCCTCAATTAATTATCCTTGCAAAAAGGGGGCATTCTCAAAAAATGGAGCTCACTTTTCACCAATCACTTCATCAACCTGACACTCCTTATTGTAGAAGGAGAACTTCCCTTTGGAAGTAACAGGCTTCTTCATTGGATCTATGCTTTCCTTGGCTATTGGCTTCTCCTTTTCAATAGCAGCTTCAACCAACACATTCAAGTTTCTTTGAGCCATCTCACCTTGGAATTGTTGCAACTTTGCTTTGAGATTTTTGTTCTGAGACTGAAAGTATATGTTTTGCCTATAGAGGTTCTTGAGTTTCCTATGAATAGGTTGGGCTCTTCTTGCTTCAAATCTTGCTAAGTCAAGAGTGTGGCTATAGCCATCCATGAGTTCTTTCATCTTAATTCTTTCAGATAGGGCTTCAGATTTCAAACGATCCACCTCCTTTATAGCTTCCTTGGGTTGTTTCATCAATCTTTTGAAGGTTTGGTTTCTAAGTGGATTGGTGATGTCGAGAGTCTCAACATGATTTTTTATGGCTTCATCTTCCTATTGCACAGGGTTTATTTCTTCTATCTCAATAGGCTTCTCAATGCCTTTGCCCTTGTCTTTCTTCTTCTTCAAAATGGAAATCTTTGGTAGGATCTGTGCTTCAATAGCTTCTTTGAGATCTGATGACCTTGTGAAAGGATTTCTGATCTTGTTGCTAGCTGCTAAAGGAGATGAATACAAGTGTAGTTTCCTTCCTTTCTTGGCTATGGATTTAGTAGAGGAAGGGACCTCTTCTAGTTCTGGTGAAGGAGGGGGTGAAATATCTCTTTGTGGAGAATGGTAAGCATCCTCCTTAGTTCTTGCAACCTCCTTAATGGCTTATTGATATTGAACAAAAGATTTACTCTTTCTTTTCTTGCTAGCTCTTATTGGAGCAGCATTGGTGGATGGAAAAGGGCTTGCTATATGTGACTGAGGAGTAGTTGATATGTCTAATTTCATGTGAGCAGCAGTAATGAAGTGTTCCCATGAGATGTTCCTCTTTCTCAGCTCTTTAGAAATCAACATTCTAATCAACCCAGAATGAAAAATGCTAGTATCCACAGCCTTTGATTTGGATTGAACCTTGTCTGACATATTGCCTATGCTTCTCAGCAAATAAAAGGTAATTTTCATTTCAACTTTTCCAGTAAAATGCAGCAGAGGCCTTATATGGTACTGGTATAGTGTATTGAACCTCCCCTCACATGTGAAGTACCTTTGAATGATCTTCAGCACTTTATCAAACTCTCCAACCAGATGATTTCTTGGTACTCCTTTGGATAGATTGTCAGTTTGGTATTCAGGCTTTAAGAAGACTTTGGAAAAGGCTACATCCAAGGCCATTGATTTAAACCAATTCTCTCCAGTGATAGGGATACATGTAGCTGCTGAAATAGAGGTCTAAGACATCTCAAATTCTAGGTCACATACCTTGGTCTTCAGGCCATCAAAATGTAAGGCAAACTACCTTGCCACCTCAGGATGACCCCTTTGTATATTTTGGCAGAAATTGAGGCAGCCCACCCTTTGAAAAACTTCTCTAGCAATGGGATCTGCCTCAAATAAAACCATGTCTCCAGGCTCAGTTCTAACCACGTTACCTCCCTTGTGAGACCTCTTCTTCTGATGAGTATCCATAGTTTAGGATGAAAGATTTAAGAGATATGGAGTGGTGATGACTAGGAATACAAAGAGTCGGACTTCAAAATAATCTGATAGTGAAGAGTGGTTGCCCCTTTCTTGGAATTCTCTCTAACTCAAACTGAATTCTAGCTTAGGAAAAAATGGTTGGGAATTTCCCTCCCTTGACTGTGTACAGATATCAAAACTGAGGAATAATCATATGGTGAAGGGATGTACTATAATTGTCTTTGAAAACTAGGTCAAAAAAATCCAATTTAAAATATAGAGGAGGCAGGGGAAAAGGCAGTGTTGTTTCGGTAGTGTTTCTGGGTAGCACATTGTGCATACAGGAGATGAAACTTTCTTGGACAGTGAGAGATCGAGAGAAATGAAAAGTAGATTTCTTAATACTGATAACCAGGTGATGGTAATTGCAGGTTTGAGTGGAAGGAAAAATTATAGGAAGGCATGAGGAAAAAGATCTCCTCTAGCTATGCAGGCACGATAGCTACCAAAACTCTGGGCAATAATTTCTCCTTGAAATTGATATGCAAAGGGGGGAAATCATGGAATACTTGGAGAACGATGACAAATCGTAGTTTTAGTGAAATCTTAGGAGAGTATCATGAGAAACTCGGCCTCTGAATCCATCTCATCATCTGATCTGGTAGTGCCACTGCCAACTGGTCCGAACTCGTAGTTTGTGTAACGCAAAAATTTGAGCTTTCAAAATTTGAAAATCGTTAGCAAAGATCATAAAGATGAATCCTTGAAGGCATATTTTAACTAACCATGGTGATGAAAACAAGTAATATATGACATCAGCGCAATAATTAGAAATCATGGTGAAAGATGAAGGACGGGGAGTGTGCTACGGAAACTCATGGTGAGTTGGCAACGCTCCCTTTCAAAAAATGATTTGACCTATAAGAATAGGACAAAGGCACAACATGGAAAGGATATGGAGGCATGAGTGAGGAGGGTGACATGTCAAGTCAAGATGGTCGTGGAGTGAGTCGAACTTAGTGTCAAATCATGAAGGGGATCAAAACATAAGTCATGAAAATGAACCTAGGCCAAAAGTTCATGTGAGGATCGAATTTTGAGCCATGACTTAAACCTTTGTTTATCAAAGTCATCTAAGTAAATTACACATTTAAGAGACAAATCAAAATAAAAAAAATCTAAAGGCTTATAAGAATCAAAACTAAGGGCTAAAGACCCAAGGCAACTTAGTGTGATAACATTGGCTCCACAGGGGATGGCATGCTCCCTACGAGCTGCCAAGAACAAGTAGTTTCAGTGCCTTATTCTAGGGCTATGGGGTCAGTTATTAAAACAAAAAATAAAAGAAAGTTGATAATTAAAATGGCATGGGAAGCCACACATGGCTCAAGCAAAGTAATTTTTCAGAAAATGCCCATTGACAGGGCCACCAAAAACTTCTTCATCCTCCAAATTCTGCAAATTGTAAGTGTTATTCGAGAATACCTTAGAAATTTTGAAGGGGCCGATCCATAAGGCTTCAAATTTACCGTGCTTGCCTTTGTCTTTCTTTGGTGCATCCCACTTGAGCACCAATTCTCCTAGCTGAAAATCCTCTTTATTTACCTTTTTGTCAAAAGCCTGCTTGATCTTTTGTTGATGGGCATATGCTTTATCCAGAAGTTTCTCTCGAGTTTGTTGCACTTCTACTAGCTATTGTATTCTTCTAATCATATCATTTGTCTCTCCTTGGTAGTCTTGGAAAAAAAAATTCCACGGGTAAGGCAAGTTGAGAAGGAAAGATGGCCTCAACTCCATACACAAGCTAGAAAGGAGAAAGACCAAGGGATCTCTTTGTTGTCACTCTGTCAACCCACAAAGAAAATTTGATCTTTGAATCCCATGCTTTATTATTGTCCTCTAACATTTTTTTGATGATCTTTATAAGGATTTTGTTAGAGGAATCTGCTAGTCCATTCCCTTGGGGATAGTAGGGATTTGAGTGAATCAATCTGATTCCAAACTACTCACAAAACTGGATTGATGGTTCATCCTTGAAAGATGCAGCATTATTAGTAAAAATTTTGTTCGGACAACCAAACCTTGCCATAATATCCTCAAGAAATCCAATGATCACTTTGTGGGAAGAATTCCTTGTAGGGATAGCTTCTATCCACTTGGTAAAGTAATCTATGGCAGTCAAGATCCACCAATGTTGGCCACTGGAAGCATGATGAATTTCCCCAATAAAATCTGGGCCCCACTACTGAAAGGGTCCTGAAGCTACCACAGGCTTCAATGGCAAAGACTTCAGTTGTTGCTTTCAAGAGAATTTCTGACACTTGACACAAGCTCTGATCTTAGCACAAACATCGGTGAATAGACTAGGCCAGAAGTATCCAACCCTGAGAATCTTATATGATGTGGTCCTCCAAAAATCATTCCCCCCACATAAACTGTCATGAAAATCAAACACAATCTTTTGGGCTTCTTGTGGGTCCAGGCATCTCAAAAAAACTCCTAATGGATCTTTCAAGTACAAGACTTGATCAATATGATAGTATTTAATTGATTTGAGCTTTAAGTCTCTCACCTTGTTATTTTACATACCATCGGGAGGCTGCAATTTATGTAGATAAAATATAATGTCCTTGTACCAGCTACAATCTTCCAATGGAGGGTTGATTTGAGAACCTTTGTCAAACAATTCGGCCTGTTGATTTTCTGAGCAAGTGTTGATGAAATTTACCCCCAAAGTTGAGCAATTACATTCATCTAGAAACTTGGCTAAACCTTGGCCTTTAACCAATTCAGTGGGCTTAATCTCAAGATCAAATTCAAGGATTTTAGCAATCCACTTTCTCCTATTGCCATCCATATCAGGCTGAATGACAATTTCCTTTACAGAAGCTGATGGGACATATGTAATGACTCTTGAATGCAACACATAAACCTTGAAAGCCTTGAGATATTTAATCAATGCATAGGCATGCTTATCCATGATGTCATACTTTAATTCAACATCTCTTAGTGCCCTGCTAAAAAAATCAATGGGCTGCTGTAAGCCTTCAACATTCTTCTGCAATAAAATAGTTGTTACTGTGTCAAATGAAGCAAAAGAAAAAATTAGAAAATCCTTGGAGGAGTCTGGACTAATGAGAACATGGGCTTCAATCAAGGATTTCTTTATTTGATAAAAATAATTGCAGGCTTCAACAGTCTATTTGATTTCATTTCCTTTTCTCAACATGGTTGTAATATACTTCACCAACTCGACAAAATTTAAAACAAACCTTCTCAAAAAAAAAAAAAATCCCAAGAAAGACTGAACTTCCTTCTTGGATCTAGGGAGTGACAAGGTTTGGATAGATTCTACCCTGTTGGAATCAATCCTTACCCCTTCATATGACACAATATGCCCCAATAATTTTCCCTCCTTCATGGCAAACAATGACTTTTTTGGGTTTAAAGAGAGACCAAATTTTATGCATTTCAAGAAAACCTTTTTCAAATGATCATAGTGTTGTTTATTAGATTGTGAGAACATTGTTATGTCATCTAAATATATAACTACAAATGTTTCCTTCTCTCCAATAAAGGTTATGTCCATGGCTCATTGAAAGGTCGCCCCTGCGTTCATCAAACCAAAGGGCATCTTAGCGTACATGAATGTACCCCAAGGAGTGGTAAAGGTTGTCTTCTCTCTATCTTCTAGCAAGATAGAGATCTGATTGTAGCCAAAAAATCCATCATTCATGGACATCCTAGATGCACATGTCACCCTATGTAATATGTGTTCCATCTTGGGCAAAGGGTAACTATCCTTTTTAGAGCTTTTGTTCAGATTCCGGAAATCGACACAAATTCTTATTTATCCATTTTTTTTTCTCACTGGGACCAAATTGGCCACCCATTCAGAATACCTTAAAGGAATAATAATTTTAGCATCTAAAAGATATTTTACCTCTTTTTCCATCACAGGTAGCAACATAGGATTTATTTGCCTCAACTTTTACCTGAAAGGTTTGGTCTCTTCCTTTATTGGGATCTTGTGCTCTATAATGCTTGTGTCCAAGAAAACACTTCAGAAAATTATTTTAACAGCTCAGTATATTCATCCCTCTGCTCCCTTGACAGGATTCTTGACAACTTGACATATTTTGGATCATTTTTTGTGCCCACATTGCACTCAGTTACATCAGCATCATCAGTTTACCATTTTCCCTTCACTGTCACATCATTTCTGTAAAATAATATTTCCAAAGGAACTAGTCCTTTTGGAATGTGGTTGCTAGGTAACTGCACAATATGATGATTAGAAATTTTATTAAGGAAAACATCAGCATGAGGATTATTTTTAGAGTCATGATCCTGATCAATGTGTAATGCAAAAAACTCATCAACAGTCTCAAGGAATGTTTTAATCTCAAGATCATATTCAAACACCTTCCAATGCTTGACATTGTAGGGTATAGAGGGTATGTATTTGACTTCTACATAATACTTTAGTTTAGGTGGCAAGGGGACTCTGAAATTTCTTGTTGACACAGCCAAAGAATCGACCATGGTATTCTCTTCTCTTGGAATAAATGAAATGTTGAAAGCTAAGAAAAAACTGTCCACTAGGTCCCACACTTCATTTCTATAAGATCTAATCCTAGGGTGCTTAGTTTGATAAAGATTTTTGATCTGATGGACAATCAATTTAGCATCCCCAAATACTGATAGCTCTTCAATCCCCATGTCTTTTGCAGCCCTCAATCCCAAGACAAAAGCTTCATACTCTGCCACATTATTGGTAGTTTCAAATTCTAGTTTGTATGACAAAGATATAGTCTCTTGAGTAGGTGAAATAAAGACCACTCCAGTACCATCACCTTCCCTAGAAGAGGCTACATCAAAGAACATCTTCCAAACAGAGGTTGTTGGAGGAGAATCTTCACAAAAGGTAACTAATTATTTTCTGATTTCAAGGGGAGGTTAAGGATCATTAGTCAGTTGCAAGATGCTAGATCCCAAATTAGTATCAAGTGCAAAAATAGGATGATTTGTGGGGTTTGCTTCGTCGCTAATAGTGTAGGCCAAATGAGCTTCCATGTAAAGTCTTCTATGCTCCCCACCAAACACAGGAATGGTAGCATATGAGAGGTCCATCTGCAAGGTTCCCCCAAGTCTTTTTATCCAAGATCTTGACAAGAGCATGCCAAACTTGGGGGAAACATCAACCACCACGATATCCATGACTACACTTTTCATGGGAAGCTGAAACAAGGTCACAACCAGATCTTTAATGACCCCAAGACACTTCATTTTCCTAGAGTCAAAAGAATATAATTCATGGTAGGTCTTTGTGATTTCTAATCCAAGTTCGTCCATAACAGTTTTGGGCATGAGATTGTGGGATTCCCCTGAGTCCATCAAACAATTATGCATCACCTTATCATGTATATTCAGTGATGTATAGAAGGGAGGGGATGAATCATATCTATCTTCTATCAAAGGTCCTAAGATGACTGCTATCTTTTCATCTTGCAGATTTACTGAATCAGTGGAATTTGGAGAAGATTCGGGTTGTAACATTTTGAAAATATATTTTTAAAATTCTTCATTTTTTATCAATTCCAAAAAAGGCACCGGGATCTTGATTTTTTGGATCTCATTCTTAAAGCTGAAGCAAGGTGGAGATTTCAGGATCTCTTTGGCTTCAGGGGTAGGATTTATGATCAAAACTTGGGGGTTTTGAGTTTCTCTTTCTTTGCTGCCAATTGTCACAGCCTTGGCAGAATTTTCTTTTTGGGTTGGCTAATCAAAAGCATCAGTCTTCTCCTCATTCTTTTTGGATCTCAGATCATATCTATTAGGACTTTCTTTTTCTTTCTCTCCCTTACTTAATTCATTTATTTGAATATCCATCAAGGATTGCTCGTATGTAGATTGAGTCAAGTGGGGGGATGGCGATGTGTCACCTAAGCAATGAATATCAGGATCATCTTCTTCCTCCTATCCTCCTTCATCAACAACAAGGTTGTTTTGTAAATGAGTTTGTACCTTTTGATCATACCCATCTCTGCTTTTAGGATCTCTTGGAAGGATCTGAGGAGCATTGTTGGGTCTCCTGAAGTTACCTTTGTTATCAACATTTTGAGTATTTCTATAGGTCTGTTTTCCTTCCAGTTTTAATTTCTCTATCTCAGTAGAAATGGATTTAAATAATTTGGTAAGTTCATCTACTTGAGGATGGACAATAGGGGAATCAGAGGTTGAAGATTCAGCTCTGTTTTTTCTCCTGTCCCTATCAGATATCCCCCTAAGTTCATTAGATGCCACTATGTTGGATTCTACCTCCAAGGCTGCATCTTACATATAAGCTAAGGAGGTTGATCTTCTTTCTCTCAGTAGAAGGAAAAACTCAAGGTCGAAAGCACTGGCATAGGTGATTTTTGCAGAGGTTTATGTAGGCTTTATCTCCGCAGGGATCTTATTGTACATTTTGTTGAATATTTTAGAGAAGTCAGAGACAGACTCTCCCTCTTTTCTCTTTAGGGATCCAAATTATGTGATGTAATACAAAAAGTCATTTTTATCTGCCCAATGTCTCAAAAAGGCATCATCTAATGCCTTAATCCCCGTAATGGATCCAGGGACCAAACCCCTAAACCACTTCCTAGCATCACCAAAAATAATTTGGACAAAGACTCTCATCCACACATCCTCATTTTCAATATTTTGATTGTCTGCATAACTGTAGAAGGTAGCAAGGTGTTCTTCAGCAGTTATATCTTCTTCTCCTATGAATTTGGGCATGAATTTAAATAATCTCCAACAGGGAGAGCATTCATGGGATGAGGTAAGACAAGAGGGGTATATCTTGCAGCCACTATGGAATCCATCCTATTTCTAGGAGGGTTAGCACCTGCCATTGGATTTTGGACTCTTGGTGAGCAAGGAGGAGAAGGAAACTTGACTGTGTGCAACTTAGGAGAAAAAACAATGTATAAAGGGGAAATTTCAGTTTTCATAGCAGAAGGCTGAGTCTTGGAAGAAGATGGTATAGTCTGTAAAGGGGATGAGGTTTCCTCTTCTTTGGCTGCAGAAATTTTGACAGGAGGAGGAGTAGCAAGGCCTAAAGTAGGAAAATCTTCAAGACTCTCAAGACTGAACCACTTTACAATGTCAGGGGAAGAAAGGATTTCAAAATTTTCTTCTTTCAAATCAGGTTCAAAAGAGAAGTAATCAATAGGGAAATTTTCAAAATCAAGATTCGTAAATACTTTAGCAGAAGGTAAAGGAACATTACTTGATAAAACAAATGGAGTATTAAGAGTGGAATAAGGCAACTGACCAGAAGCACTTGTAGCAACAGCAAAAAAACTTTCTTGAGAAGTTTTTCCCTTCTTGATTATCTTCTCTGGGTTAGCCTCAGGTGGAACCAAAGGTAGTTGTGGATTTTATCTCGTGTGTTTGCCTTTAGGAGCCAGAGCTGAAACAATGGATTCTCCAGGTGCAAGATGCAAACTTCAATGTACTGAGTTCCAATGCACCTTCAGAACTAGTAAGCTTTGTCATTCAATCCTAGGGAAATGTCTTCAATTTGTTCCTCGAAAATGGTGCCAATAATGTTAACACTAGGAATCACCCTAGGATTGCATAGAAGGTAAGCCCAGTACCCATCAGGTTATGTGTAAATGTAAATGTGTTTTAAAGAGGTCAAACAGACAAGACTCAAGATAATAATGTTCTAACTCATAAATCTGGGCTAGCATGCACAAGCAATTGAGGTCTTGACCAACGTCAATCAGTAAATGGGAGTAAAGTTGAATAGAGGGAAGGCTTTGGTGAGAAAAATGTAGAGGTTTTCTATAGACATCAGGTATGTAAGTAACCTAAGGAAGAAAAACTCAAACACAATATCATCTTGAATTCAAAGTTTAAGGACACTAAAGAACATCATAATAATATTATAATCAAACATCCATCATAATATCACTAAAATAATTCATGTGAATATTTCAAGCATGAATACTTCATAATCAAAGGCAAATAAGTTGGAGTAAGAAAGTTGACTTCTATTAATCAAGATATCTCAAATCAAGTACATAACCAGTTCACAAAAGCTTCATCAAAATATTACAGCATAAGGGAGCCTAGCTCAACCATTCAAACCTACTAAATCATTTAGACTATCTATTTATAACAAAA
>JASDQU010420283.1:0-10084 GCA_032191745.1 Picea mariana
TTTTTACATTAAATTGTCAAATTAAAACCCTAACTAAGCTGTAATAAAGGTAAAATCCCCTTCAAGGGAGGCGCTAGCCCCTTTTAGGGCAAATGAAACATCCAGGAGCAAAACGTTAGTCCCCCAGGGGCTTCTCCAACATGCCACAGATGCCACTGCTGCCTAGTCTGCCTCCAAGAATGACCATGAAGCTGGATGACATCATGGTAAGGATGGGGGCGCTTTGAGCCTTCCAAGGCCAATGTTCCACTGAAAAGGGGTCATTCCCCCTAGGCCGGGCTCTGCCAAAGTGCCTTTGGTGAAACGTTCTCTTCTTCTCCGGTGCAAAACCTCGGTCAAACACTGTCCTGTCTCTGTCCTTCTAACGGGGTCTCAGCAACCATTTGATGGGCTCTTTATCCCCATGGAGGTCCGAACTAATCATCTCCCCATGTGTATCGGTCCAAATGGTACTTGTCTGTCGGGTATGGTCCTGCACATCAAAAACTATGCCCTCCATGGGCTCATTAGTCACAGGGATCATAACAATGTTAATCACATTTCATCATCAATATTACCAAACATATGCATAAAAACCCTGATATATCATTCAATAGCTCAAAGACTCTACAAAAACCTACAATACAAGGTTGAGAAAAAGGACAAGACACCCTATTGGGCAAGTATCCATAAGGAAAGGAAAGTTTCCAAGGGGTTTCATCCAAGCCATGTAAATGAGGTGATGTGGCCAAGGGATGTCCAGACATACGGGTAGAGTGAGAGCCGGGGATGCATGATATTACCTGTGGGTGCCTTTGTAGAAGGCGAGTTGTACCCGTCATGGATGCAATTTTTTCCAAGCCCTTTCTTGCCTTTATTCTTTTCTTTATTTGTTTTTTCTTTTTATTCAAGGGCTAACCAGAGGACACTGCCTTGGCGTGGTGACCAGAGCTGACAGTGTTACCCACAAGTACTTTCACAGATATGATAAAGCTGGCTCGTGATGACACCCCCTTTCCCTTGGCCATGCAACCAAAGGTCACTGCCCTGGCATGGTAACCAGATAATGGCAATGTCATATTGTTAGGTACCGATGAACCTAATAGGCTGGCTCGTGNACAGTGTTACCCACAAGTACTTTCACAGATATGATAAAGCTGGCTCGTGATGACACCCCCTTTCCCTTGGCCATGCAACCAAAGGTCACTGCCCTGGCATGGTAACCAGATAATGGAAATGTCATACTGTTAGGTACCCATGAACCTAATAGGCTGGCTCGTGATGAGGACCCCTATCCTCTTGGCTAGGTCTTGTTTATTATTTTCCAGGTCCCTCTTGTTTCTTGCTGAGAGGCTTTTTATTGCCTTCTTGGGGATCCCTCGGCGAGGCATCTCGAGGTTTTATTTCTAGGCTTTTATTTTTTACCAGCTGCTTTTACCTTCTGGGCCTTTAGCCCCTTCTTCCCACAAGATAAGGTGCAACCCTACAAACAGGTCAATCCAATGCCCGGACAAGGGGAATGGGATAAATGAGCGGGAGATAAGATGAGAAGGTGGTAGTATGATGGGAGCGGACGATGGCTCTTCAGAAATCCCCCCGGTGGCAAACCAAAACCCATGAGTACAGGCCTACTAGGACACCCTGTCAATCTCCCCAATCATGGTCAAGTGGGTTAATGTAAGATCCAAGCAATCGTCAGAGATAAAAGGAGTCAGATGCATATATCCAAAGGTTATAATGATCAAAAGTGACACATACCATGACACCTGGACCAATTACGTCATGGAGCAAGAGCCTTCTCCGATACAAGACCAAGCCGATGGTGATGGATGCTGCTGCTGCTGACAAGACGAATCTGATGAAAGAAGAAAAGGAGGGGCCCTCCAGGGCCATGTTCAGGTCAATCTTGCTCTCGGTACTCCATGTCTAGGATCTGTGGGCCTCTAGACATGATCTCCTAGTTATCCCTAGAAATCTGGGATAATAGGTATCTTCATGCCTGCTTTTTGAGCTCCCTTTAAAATTTTTACCTTCATCTAGGCCATGGTTACTAATCACAACCCAGATATTTAAAAACAATTAATTTACATTTTTCAAAAAATTCAAGCAAAATTAGCCAGTGGTCCTGAGTGGAATTCTTGTATCCCTCGACATTGCTGTCACACCCCTTAAATTTCATCTGATTCTAAATTGAAACGCTCTTGTTATGTCCAAAACAAGTTTTTGTTCTAGACTTTTTGTGTAAATTGTCTATTTTTGATGACGTGACAATCTCGTTGACATGGCATGGCACATGGTTGCTAATGTCCACGTGTCATCCCCTGATTTGGTCTTGTCATCATTCTCCTTTTCCTTCATTAGCGATCGACTTATTTCTTTGCATTGACGATGAGCGATTTCCTAGAAAGTTACTTCTTCATAGGATTTTGCCGAACCCTGAAAAATTATAAGTTTTTGGACCAAATCCATGATGAATCTGGGTTGTTGATCTCAAAATCAAAGTAATCTTGACCGTGAATTTGCAATCGACAATTTTCTTCCACTTCTCCATCATGATTGGCGATTTCCTTCTAAATTTCATTTGGACTTCGTCGAACTATGAAAAGTCCATCGACGATCGACGATTGACGATTTTCTTCTAAGTTTGATTTGGACTTTGTTGAAATTCACCCAACTCCGAAACGTCCATCGACGATCGATGAATTCCCTCTAAGTTTCATTCGAACTTCGTCGAACTCCGAAAAGTCCATCGACGATTTTTCCTAGATTTTGTTTATACTTTGCCAAAACTTGCCAAATTCCGAAAACTTGGAAGTTTTTGAGCAAATCTAGGAGGAATTTGGGCCATCAAACTCAAAATCAAAGTGATCTCAATCGTCGATTCACCATACTTTACCAAATTTGCAAATGAATCTTGACCGTTGATTGCCAAATTGAATACGATTTGGTCCATCGATTCCCCAAACTTCATCGACGATCGATGATTTCCTTGACGAACTAATTTTGTAAGATTTCACCAATCTTTGAAAAGATTAGTATTTAGGATGAATTTGGGCCATTGATCTCAAAATCAAATGCGATCTTGGCCGTTGATTCATCAAACTCCATTTTTTACCCTTGCCTTCTGCCAACGTGGATCCTGTTGGTGCACGTCACGGGTACAGTCCATTCATCATTTGTACGGAATTTTTCAAGAATCCCCAAAATTACAATTAGAAAATTTGGTAATTTTCAAAAATTTTCTTTGGTGAACTTGAAAATTTTAACCAATTCAAAAATGAATCTCAGCTGTTGATTGCTAAGTCGAATGTGATCTGCGTCGTTGATTTTTACTAACTCAATCGCCATCCAAACATAAAATTCGACCTTGTAGGCGAAATTTAACTCTGCAACTTGTAGATCGATGCTATTGATCATCTCCTTAACCATTCTGAGTGCAAATTCGACTTGAATTTGCTTAGAAATTTGGGGATTTCACTCCGGTTTCCCAAATTTCCCCAAATTTGTCATAGATCAAACTCTACAACAACGAATTTGCCAAATTCGTGATGGTCTTTGGCCCATACGGGTTGTCTTTGGCCCATATGGGTCCGGTGTTAATYAGAATCTCTGATACCACTTTGTAGCGTACCCAATGCTACTACTAAAAATGACCAATAAAAACTCTGATACCAATTTTAAATGTGGAAACAATGCACAACATGACATACAAGCTCATGCAAYTGTCCATAACAATTAAAAACATGAATGYAATTAATCGAAAACATGCGCAATAACAATTAAACATATACAATTGAATTCCATCACATGAAACGCAGAAGCAAATGTGTCATTTACCCACAGCAGACAACAGTAAATAAACTAAGACTTGAAGTGAAATGCACAACAATTTATMTCARCATTTAACATAAATAAACATAGCATATAAGAATACTTACCTTAGCAAATATGCAACCCGTTGTAGAAGATGGACGTTCCACCCCACCGTAGACTTGCTATTCTAGTTCTCAACAACAAGTCACCCCGGAGTTGGGGCTTTGAATCCACAAGAGACGATGGTTCCTAAGGTTGGCTATTGTCCCCCTCTCAACAATTAATTCCCACAACCATTCCAATCCACCATCTCTCTTTCCCCTCAACCCGCATAACCAAAGGAATGGGATACCCTTCTCTGCCACGCAGTCCCTCAGGCTATCCCACTTCCCTCTAGGGCTCCAACATGGGTTGGACAAGAAATCTATTTGCTGGGGACACCAGGAACTTACAAGTTACAACTACACAAAAATTCTCACAACATAAACTTACTTGCTCACTTTGACACTTTCTTGCACATAATCTTACTCACAGGCCTACAACCTATTTCTCCATGAATTTACAGCTCCAACAAGCTATTACACATGCCCACTATGGCTGCCTTCAAGCTTCAACACTCATAACTTTCTTGCTGTCCAAAAATATGCTTGTAAAAACCGCTCTCTTTTCCCATACGAATTTCCTTCTCTTCCCATGATTGCTTAACTCTCACTCTTCCCCAAAAGGATTTACTTGACTCTCACACTTCCCTCATGCTTGGTTGTACTCATCCCATGTTGTCAATAACTATGTGAGGTGACTTTACACACAAACCCTCTTAAATGTATTTAATATTGGGGCTTGGAAACACTCCAAAGGAAATAGAAGGTTCATAGAAAAGATAATTTGGAAAGATGGTTTGGGTTTAATAGACATGGGTAATTCCCCATTTGGACACCCCCTCTCTTGTGGAAACTTAGCCCCCATGTCTCTATCCGTGCCTGTCTGCAACTGGTGATACGTTTTATTTATTATTTATGATATACAATGTTTACATATTACATCGTTTGGCCCGTGACCATAGATCATATTTACATTACACATTGCTAAACTAGGGATAAAAAATGGGGATGTTACACTTTTTGACTTGGATCTTAATCATTTTCTTCTCTTCCTTGTGATGAAGGCTACTCAAATTCACCTCTTTCTGCATTGAAGTGTAGACAATCTTTTCATCCACATCCGAGTTGCTCTCTATTTGGTTGCTCGAATCCTTGATTAGAAGGCTCTTCTTCTTGGCATCCTTCTTATGGTTCTTTGGATTCAACATTGGATGTAGCTTCAAACATGTCTTCGGTGTGACCATAGATATTGCAATGGTCATTTGGATCCTTGTATTGATGTGCAGTGGTTGTCATCTTCTTGTCTTTCCCTTTCCACTTCTTCTTCCCCTCCTTGCAAGCTTCTTGGTGATCTTTCTATTTAGAATCCCTTCGCTATCCTTTCTTATGGCCCATGTTCTCCAGATACTATGCTTACACACAAGCCTCATCAACGGTCCTGATTTTGAAGAGCATCACTTTCTTTCGCAAATTACTGTGTAGACCCCCCACACACTTGAGGAGTACATTTGGGTTCTTGGGAGAGATACCAACATGATCGCCATCTTCTTGAATTCAGTGGTGTACTCTTGCACACTCTGCCCTTGCCTTTGCCTGAAGTGATGCCAATGTATCCATTGGTCCTCTACATACCCATTAGGGTAGAATTGAGACTTGATGAGGGTTTTAAAATCCTCCCACTTAGTTATTGGTGGATCACCCTCCAGCCTTAGCGTCTCCATGTGGATTTCCTACCAGATTAGTGCATGGCCATCTAGTTTAAGTCAGGCAAATGAAATTTTCTGCTCTTCATCTATATTATGGACAACGGAATACACGTTTAATTGTTGCAACCAATGATTCAACTTAATGGCATCAATCTCACCTTGATAGGGCTCGATATCCACTTTCTCTTCCATTTTGAATAGAGGTTGTGAAGGAGTGATGGCATTGGAACTTGGTTGCTCTTTCTTGGGCTCTTTTCTTCACTCTTTTTCTGGGTCTTCACTATCACCTGGTTTCCCATCAGATCCATCTTTTGACTTAGAGCCACCGACCTCACCAAAAGGTCCAAACTTGTTTGCTAGAGTCGCCATGAGAAGGGCCATGTTGCAAAGATATAAACAACTTGCTTTTCCAGCCTCGAAAATCTCTCTTTCGCTGCATCTTGAGGATTGTTATGAACAGACTCATCCGCCATGGGTAGGTTTCTGCAACTTCTTTCTTAAGCCAATTCCTAGATCTTGCAAATTTCCACAAATATTCCAAAGAAAACTGCTCTGATACCTATATGATCTATAAATTGTCGTGAATATTCCATTGTAATAGTTCGTCACAACATATCTTGTAAGACTCTGAAATCTTAGATTATGCAATTTATTTCTTTAGATTCGAGATTAATTATTACTAGCTTAGTGCTCGAATATATGAAAATAACTAAAATACGAAAATGAAAGAAGAGGAAAATGAACACACCATCCACAAGAATGAACATGAGATGTATCTTGGGAAACCCGATACAGGAGAAACCCTAGCTAGAAGGTGAGGTTTATGCTCTCTCTTTTCTTCAGTTATGAAAAAACAAGTACAAAAAAAAGGGGCACTCACTATGGAGTTGCCTTTGACATTGTGGCTTGAACTGCTACTACAAAATCCCTACCTCCTCTGGTATCTCTCAAAATACCACTCCTATATGCTTTGCTCAACTTTGGAACAAGTACAATGCCAAAGAATGGAACCCTTTCTCCTCCTAGTGGCTCGGTATTTAACATAGCCCGATAGTCGTCTAAGGTTAGGGTTTTTGCATCCTCAACCCTCAATTAGTGATAAGGTTTTGGACCTTCTAGAATCTTCTTGAAAGTCCATAGGTGGCTATCTCCACATGTGTGAGTAATGGGGGTTGACGTGGCATCCAATTGTACCATGGTGGTCAACAATGTAGGTCAACTTGCAGGAGGCATAACTTTTGCATATGAGCTCTGATTGATTGTTGCACTGTTGGAAAGGTATTGGTGTGTAGAATAACATCAAGAGATTGGGAGCTATGCCTACAAATTTTTGACCTCCAAAAATGCCGTTTGATGCCTCAAAATGGCTCTGGAAGGTTCCGGACCCCAAATCTCCAAATTGGGCCTTGCCACTAAAATGGTCCCTGCAAGTCAATTCCTCCAATTTTTCCACCCATAAAGTACAAAGATAGATGAAAAATTATATAATAATCCAATCCCGATCATCCATGAGCATTGTGGAGGAACATGAATGTCTCCGTCCCAAAACCCAATGAATACACCAAAATTTAAATTATGTTTGCTTTCATTATTATTCTTTTAAATTTTTTTATTTTAGTATTTATGCTTTTACTATTGTTTGTTCCTGATGTGAAGGAGCTTGTGGATTGGGAGCACAAGAGTGTAAATATTGGTAAGATGCATGCTTGTGGGCATGATGCACATGTCACTATGCTTCTTGGAGCTGCCAAATTGCTTCATCAACACAAGGATAAACTCAAGGTGTGTTTCATACCTATATACTAGGATTGTAATCTAGTATGTTAGTCCAGTAAGCTACATGAAAGTAGATATCTAGTTTAAAATTTAAACTGCCGGGTGTTTGTCATGTTAGAGGATTCTATTTACATCTTGTTTAGATGGATTCAAAACTGTTTTCTTATTTAAGTTTAAAATTTACCTTGGTTTTAGACTATATTATGGTCATACCTCTACTGTAGTTCATATATTAGGCCTTCTTAGGTAATCTGATGTTTACATCCTTTAATATAATGCAAATGTGTCTAGATGTAATTTTGCATCCTTTCATTTAATATATAGTTTCTTGCTCAATACAACTGGCCATTTGGCTAATGTAAGTCTTTTCTTTTGCTTTACCACGATCTTTTGAAGGGCACTATAAGACTTATTTTCCAACCAGCCGAAGAAGGAGGCGGCGGCGCTGCTCACATGGTTCGTGAAGGTGCACTTGGAGATGCAGAAGCCATATTTGCAATGCATGTGGGACCTGATGTGTCGATTGGGTCTATAAGTTCAATCCCAGGGACAATTTTGGCTGGGTCAAGCATTTTTGAAGCTGTTATAGAAGGAAAAGGTGGACATGCGGGTTTGCCACACATCGCTGCAGATCCAGTTGTAGCTACATCCTTTGTGATTTTGAGTTTGCAGCAGATTGTTTCCCGAGAGAGTGATCCTCTCGACAGTCAAGTATGTGTATCTCCTATTGTCTTGTTGATACCTGGCAAGTTTCTTTGATTTCTACGAGTATTTATTTAGTAGTACCAAAATTTGCAATTCAGTTAGTCAATGATAATTTTTCATTAGATAACTTTTTATCCTCAGACTTCAGAAAGGTACAAATGAATTTGTTTGTGTTTAGAGATAAAACTATCTCATTTTTCTAGCCTTATGTTTCAGTGATCACTTCATTTAGGCACCAAGAGTCTCAGGGACGTTAGCATTCTGAATTCATTGAATTCTAGGTAAAGAATGCTGGAATACTAATGACTTTGAAAAGCTTCTAGATTCTTTACCAAATCTATTTGCTTCCTTCCTATTATGGCGTTTTAATATTAAGTTGTAGACCATAATACAAAGCAGGAAATAGTAAAATCCTAAAAAAAATATAAATGTAAAGAGCATTGGCTAGATATAAGTTGTGGGTTTCAAATCTGCAAATGTTGTTGGTCTTCTTTCATTCATCTGTTATAACCAAGGATAAAAGAATGTGCTGTACTAATGGTGTCTAATTGTGTATTACAAATTACAATTAATGGCATATGCTGAATACTATAAGAGATAATAAATGAAAGCCTTAAAAGGGAAAATTTTGAGTAAAACAATGGCTCTGAGTGCTTATAAAAAATGTCTCACTAACTACAAACAAGGGGTATGGGCATGTACTTGCTTTTCTCTTACTCCATTTTTTAAGATGAAGTGTTGATTGTTAGAGCTCCATTGTGATAGGATGCGATTCTCCAGACTCGTAGTACAACACACTTGAACAATGGCTGAAGTTAGGTATTAAGGAATCCTATTCCATTTTCCATCATGCATGTTTTGTGGCTTCTTCATGCACCTTTACTGCATGCAATGATTTTGCAGGAATGATTTTTTTTATATAATGTCTCCAGTAAATAATAACAATGTTACATATACATGATACTATATTACGTATAAATCATTATTATTGTAAGGGGCACATCTATTATTGTTACATCCTTATAGATTATTTATGGAGCAGTCCTACATGATTGCACTTCATCATTGTTGTAACAAATGTTGATATCTAAAAATAAAAATAAATTACAAAGTATCTGTCTTCTCATGTGTGATACCAAGTAAAACAACATATTCTTTTCCATAAAGAGTAGCCTCAAGTAATACTGCTTTCATGCAACTTCTGGGACCTTATGGCACTTAACTTCACACTGTTATGTAAGGAACATGCATCATGCATCTAGGTGCTGTCACTATACATCCACACAAAGAATTGAAGGTGATGAATCAAGGCTTTGTGGAGCGCCATCCATTGCATATTCATGCAAGCTCCAAAAGTTCTGTCATTCTGACCTGTACCTCCAATCTTAGGCACTGATTTCATGATGCACACTTTCAAGGGGAAGCGCTGAGCCGAGGCTTTAGAAACTATCTCATAGTGCAAGGGAAAGATGTTGTCTATTATGCATGTATATCAAGAAAAAAATGCCGAGTTTGCTGCCACCTATAGAAGGTGATGAATTAAGGCTTTGTGGAATGCCAACCATCGCATATTCATGCAAACTCCAAAAGTTGTCATGCTGACTTGTACCTCCTGTTATTACAGGATTTGTACTTTTGCAAAGCCCTCCACAAGATGCCAATCTTGTGTAACATCTAGATGTACTTGTCACTGTCATCTAGGCAAGCACTGCCCTCGTTTTAGTGAAGGAAAGAGATCCAACACAAGGGAGTCTTACCTAGTGACCTCAAAAGATCCTATAGCAAGCTAGAGGCAAGTCTATGGCCCGCTGTCTTGGTCACTCAATGAGATAGGCTAGGTCTAGGAGAAATGAAAGGGTAAAATTAGTTGTGCAAGGTAATTGGTTAACCTGTGCGAAACAACAAACATTCCAATGCATATAATAATCAATTACCAAGTTATAACACCTACCAATCACCCCTAGATGCTAGATATCAAGTAAAACTAATTGCTGTTGTAAAATT
>JASDQU010420284.1:0-10068 GCA_032191745.1 Picea mariana
ATAATATGAGTGCCATCAATATCTCAAAGAACTTGGTGATGCACTCCAAGACGAAGCACATTCCAATCAAGTATCACTTTCTATGGGAAGAGGTTGCAGAAAAAAACATTAGAGTTGAGTGTGTGGGCATAAAAGAACAAGTGGCAGACATCTTTACAAAACCGCTTCCACGGGAAGCCTTTGAGTATCTTCGCCAAAAACACAAAGTTATTTCTACTCCAAAATGAATTCTTTGAATTTGTATCTTATATGTCTTAGATGTACACGAGGAATCACCATAAAGAGGACATATCAGGTTGGGATATCAGACAGTTTAGTTAGGGGGAGTAGCCCCATATCGAAAGATACATTTTCTGTTGATGACAAAGGGGGAGAGATTTATTAGATGCAGAGGACAGAGGCATGGGTCTAGGGGGAGTGTTGGTCACAAAGATGTAGAGGACAGAGGCATGGTGGCATGGTTCTAGGGGGAGCATGAGTGATATGATTTCAGTATTGCATGACATGACTTCAATATTTCATCAGAGTGTTTCCATCAATGCCAAAGGGGGATATTGTTGATTATTTGGGTTGGTTGTTATTGATGTCAATCCTTGAAGAAATTCCAATAGCAAATTCTGGTAGCACAAAGGTTTAGGTAATGGACCCAAGTTGTTTGATGGATAATGGTATGAGTTTTGATATATTTGTAGGTAATACTATTCTATATGGATAGTACATATCATGCCATTTCCAGTGGTATGTGGAACATCACATAACTCCTCACGGTTAGAGATTTATGGCCATGTGAAGTTGAAGAACCCTCATGATCCATCTAGAAGCCCCCAAAAGTCAAAGTGTTTGCAAGAGAAATTATTTAAATAATAAAGTTAAGGGAGAAATCCCTAAAATAAGGAAAGTGGGATGCTACATGAAAGTATAAATAAGAGGTAAGGCTCTTTCATTTAATCACACTTGAACACATTGAATATCTTTTGTTGTGTAAGGCGTATTGCAAGTACTCATTGATACATCTGAAGTTGTGAAATTATGATGTAGTACGAAGGGTTGACGATGAAAGTTTTGGAATTAAGTGAATACTAAAAAACCCTAATTTCTGAGTCGTATGCAGGCCGACAGTGTATTAGGGTGCGTACGTACGCAAGATGGCAGTGTATTAGGGTGCGTACATGTGAGTAAAGCCATGGAAACTTGAGAAGATGAAGATGCAGAGGTTCTAGATTATGAGATCAAGCTCCCAGGAAGGTCTACAGTGATCAGATACATCAAATCTATCCATTGGTTCAAAAGGTATGTCTTATTTCTATGAATAGTTGGATTTTGATGTATGTTTGAGAAATGATTATGGAGATTTGAGGATTTTCCCTAGAGAGACTAGTGGCTGCATGGGATATTCTGTAGAATTTAGATCTACAGAAATACAATGTTGGTATAATTTATCATTGAGACATCTTGTAAGAGTTGTGGCACGTCTTGTATTTCTTGGCATATGGCTAAGGGTTTTTATGGTACATAGTTGAGAGCTTGTATTTGTGAAGTGGTTGATGTATTGAAAGGTTGAATACCATAAAGGTTTTGATTTCTAGATCATGTGAGGGATACTATACATGTTCATGATTACACACACTCATATGGAACATGACTAGAGAGAGATATAGAGTTTTTGGGTAAAGGTTTTGTATGAGGATGCATGCACAGAGTACAGTTACAGTATAGATACAATGACAGGTTGCAGATCTATGTGAAATAAGTTGCAGAGGGTCACAATTTTTCAGAAAAAGAAAACCCTAGTTTTTATAAGGTATACATAGGCTGCATAACAGACAGGATGCATACATACACAGGCTATTGTATAGACAGGGCACACACATACACATGTTCCAGAACTACAGGTCGTGTATCCCTAGTTTTAGAAGGCATATGTAGGTTTCATAACAAATAAGACATACATACGCAGGCCATTTTACATATAGGGCACATACATATGCAGGTTGTAGAACTACAGGTCGCGTATCGGTTGTATTTTGTTGATACATATTTAGTTCATGTACAGACTGATTACAAGGTAGTTGTACAGGTTGGTTGCAGGTTTAGTGGTACAGTTTGATACAGTTGTACAATGGTATATCTCACAGTGATAGTGTGACAGTGGTTCCATCATTCTACTTCTACTTCAGGGTGGTTGGATGGGGCAAGGACATGTGGTTTTAGCCACCTTCCGGTTGTAGCCAGAGAACATAGGGGGTTGTAGCCTCCTTCTGGTTGTAGCCAGAGAATTGAGGAGTTGGAGCTTCCCTCAGGTTGTAGCCTGAGAAATTAGGGGGTTGGAGCCTCCTTCCAGCTGTAGCTAGAAGACAAAGGAATTTGGTGCTTCCATTGAATGAAATTCTTCAATACATATAAGAAAAATCATTATGTGGTTTTCTCCCGCTTTCGGTTTCCACGTAAAAACACTAGTGTACTATGTATGTGTATGATTGTTCATTTGTTCATTTTTTATTTACTCTTCAAATATTGGATGATAATGCTACATTGATATAACACTTGCATTATATGGTTAAAAATGATTAAATTTCTCTATTACTAATTCACCCCCCCTCTCAGTAATCCAACAAGCATTTCTATGAACCCAAAGAAATGCTTGTTCGTTGTGAATCAAGTTAAGTTATTGGGCCATATTGTATGCAAGGAATGGATTTAAATAGATCTGAAAAGATTTAAAGCAATTAATGAGATAAACCCCCTAACATCCAAGAAGGGAGTCCAATCATTCTTCAAGAAAATCAATTTTGTTTGAAGATTTGCCCCTGATTATGCAAGCATTGTAAAACCTATCAATTTTTTGTTGAAAAAGGAGCAGCTATTCGAGTCGACAACATATACTCAGGAAGCATTAAACAATATCAAAGGGGAAATCACCATTGCTCCCATCCTCATTAATCCATACTTTCAGAGAGATTTTATCATCTATCCATTTGCTATAGAGGAATTCATTGCATCCGTCCTCACTCAGAAAAATAGCAATGGAGAAGAACTCTCGATAAGTTTTGAGAAAAAACCTACATGACTATGAGTTGAGGTATTCAGAACTCAAGGAGCAATCTTTGGATCTTGTAAAATTTGTGGCACACTTTTGGACGTATATATTAAAATCTCATGTTATAGCTTATGTTCCCTCGTTTCCAGTCAAGATGCTTCTAAATCAATAGTTGAGAGAAGGGAAATGGGATAAATGGTTAGCAAAAATTCAAGAGTATGATATCGAGATTAAACCTTTGAAGGTAATCAAAGGATAAGGTTTATGAAAGCTTATTGTGAATGGGGACTCAGTAGATGAGATGATTTCAATCTCAGTTAGAGAACATGAAGATATCATATTCTACTTAAGGTCTGGGTAATTTTCTGTCACAATGAATCCCAAGGAGCAAAGGACACTCAAGATGAAGGTGAACCAATACATTTTGATTGCTGACATACTTTTTAGAAGTAATTTTGATGGCATACTGCTAATATGCGTCGATGAGAATCAATCCCAAGGACTGATCAAAGAATTCCATGAGGTAATATGCAGTGGACACTTTTCACCTACTGCAACCACCCACAAAATAATCGTAGTGGGATTTTACTGGTTGTCAATATTTAGGGATTCGTATGCCACAATAAGAATATTTCTGTCATGTCATCATTTTTTTGGAAAAATGAAGAAAGTTGTGATGCCTTTGCAGATGATTGTGGTAGAATAACCATTTTCCCAGTGGGGACTTGATGTTGTTGGGCCGATTAATCTGAAATCTATCAAGGGACATATCTACATTCTGAAAACCACTGATTATTTCATGAAATGGTCAGAAGCGGTGGTGCTAAAGAAGGCTAATGTCAAAGGATTTATTATATTCCTCAAGGACAACATTCTATCAAGATTTGGTGTGCCTGATAAATTTATCACAGACAATGGTTTGATCTTCATTGGGTCAAAGTTCACAGAGTTTTGTGGACAATATGGGATCATCATGGGTCAATCATCGGATTATTATCCATAAGGAAATGGCCTTGTTGAATCCATGAACCAAAGACTTATGCAAATACTGAAGAAAACCGTTTATAGAAACCAGAGGAATTGACATATGAAGCTGACATAAGCATTATGGGTAACCAGGACAACCCAAAGGATAGCACCAAGATGTATCCATATCTATTGGTTTATGGGAAAGAGGCAGAAATGTCGATTAGCCTTGAATTTAATGCATTGATCTCTGTGGTTAATACTGAGTATACAAAAGACACTTCACCTATCCAGAAAAGAATCAATAAGTTGTTGAGGTTGGAAAAGGAACGAAGAAAATCCCTGAATCAAACTTCTTAGAGGCAGCATAGCGTCAACAGATATTTTGATGAAAGAAAAACTATGAATAAATTCCAGAAGGGAGAACTAGTACTTCTTTGGAACAAATCCAAGGAGAAGCCATCCATGCATACAAATTTCAAATCACTCTAGATCAGGCCCTATGTTGTCGAAAAGATATTGGGATTCAACTCATATATGCTCCAAGACATCAAAGGAAAAAGGTTAATTTTTCCCCTCAATGAGGAACATTTGAAAGGTTTCTTCTCCTAACACTTATTCATTCTCATTGTACATAATTTTATTTTTAGTTTGTATATTCTTAATCTAACTCCATAGCCCAATGGGCGGAAGCACCTGGTCACAAGAAATTCTAGATTCTCGACAACCCACAGGGGGTTATCATCCCATAGTTGGAGCCTGTTGTTGAGGTCATTTCCCGCTTCTAAAATTTCCCTCCCCTTTTCTATTTTCCCCCAAAAAATTCTCCCTTTCTTTTCCCACTTCTATACTTACCCGTTTTCCCTTTTCTTTTTTCCCTTCTACTATCCCTTTCTAGTTCAATACTTAGTCACAATTTTTTAGATGATAGGTTCACAGGTTGGTGAACTTATGGCTCCTCACCTCCATCTATAACTTCACATCACGAGTCTGATCGGATGTCGTGTTGTTCCACACTTAGCCAATTTTATGATCACAGGTTCCCGGGTTGGCGAATCGAACTCTCATGCTCCCATGTTTTGTGATATAAATCTTGAACCAAAAATTTCCGCTATCTACATTTTGATCCCTAGACTCCCTGAACTTCCAAGTCTCATTCCACCTATGATGAGTCTATCCGACCACCATGAATACTTATCCAATTTTTCACCTTCTATCACCATGGACCCGCGGGTTCGCGGGTTCTCGGGTTCACAAAAGTTTCAAATCATATTTCATTCTTGTCTGTCCCCGCCACCCTTGCACTTTTCCATTGCAAATTTACTATGCTTTGAATGTTAATAACTCACCATACAAGTTCAAAAGGATGGCAATTAATAAGAGGAAGGATTGAGGATATCTCCTATTAAAACAAATTAAAACATGATTTATGGAGGATTATATTATCCCCCTCCAATGTTCATTTTAAACATTATCTGGAGCAAGGGAACGTTCTCATAAACTTATGGCAGCAACTCGACAATAGTTATGTGGAGATACATTGAATATTTTTGGGCATGAGGACTAGAGTTTTCAGTGGTCCAGAGTGTATCCCTACTACTCATCCCCTTCTTCCCAGAAGGAAGTAATCTGGATGTCTAGAATTGTGCACGCAGGTTGTGTCCCGAAAGTATTTGACTGTAAGGATTTGGTCACCTGGTGCAGTGAGAGATATATCCCAAGCTAGCAGACTATTCACTTGCAGGACTATTCCCTTGTCTCTCTATCACCTCAGGTGTTCTGTAAGATGTTGAGACTTCCTGAGCCAACGCTTACCTTCAAGGGATAAGATTGCAGGGAGTTCTTAAAGAATCATGAAAATGGATTGGACCTATTACCTGAATTCCTAGAGAACCCAATGGTCATCCCCGAGGACATCACGAGATTGTAGGTTGGCTCATTTAAAAATCCCTTCCAATAAATTGCATGGATTTTCATGAGTTTAAAAACATAAGAAACTACAGCCAACATCTCTCGGATGATTCTTTACATTCTATATTTTATGGTCAAAGAACAAGCCATCTTCAATTGGGGTAAGTGGATTTCCATTGAAATATCTTCCCAATTGTCGTAATACAAGAAGGAAAAGAAATTGTTTATGTCATCCTATTTGGTTTTCATGCTAGCGCATTTCTTTCAGTTGCTGATATCATCTATGTGTAAGAAGGTAAACTGTGAATTCGACCCAGTAACCTTCTGGTATCAAATATTATGGAGGCACAATGCCTCCCAACGTTTTTATGAAGTTTTTAATGATTTAGTCTCAATTTTTAAAGGCTTGTTGTTTGGAAAGGACACTCCCCAGATGTCTGACCAGGTGACTAAGTTCCTGGATAGGAAGGGGACACTGTAACAAATGGAGAATTATAATGTTATAAGGATTTTTGGTTCCAAGGAAAATCCTTCCTTCCTTCTGTGCCACATATCTGACAAAATGTTTGTTGCTGAAATAGCAAGGCAGTACAACTATTGGTTGCATTTTTTCCATGAAAAGAGAAAAAATCAATTCATACCTCTGCCTTAGAAATTTGGGGACTTCATATTCAGAAATATGAACAAGATTGATGAATTCACAGGCCACTTCCACAGCCTGAATCTAAAATATGTTGAAAGAGTAAAAGGGTTCAACCCCAGAGGAATTTTTGTAGAACATCTATTGGATGTTGGTTTCAACAATTATTTCATTAATGTTATTTCGAATGAATATGCAGATAATGTCTCAGGAAATCTAGCTCGTGACATTGGTGACATGGAAATGATACTCAACACCAATGAGTTGTACAAGAAGAGAGGAAAAGGTCTGGGTGATAAGATTTCTCAATCCCCTACCATCACTCCAAAGAGTACAACATATTGGAGAAGTGCTCCAATGGATCACCAAATTAAGAAAGTAACCCACATCTCTTTCAGTGGAGGAGGAGATAACAACCCTCCTTTAGGAAAAATTGAAAGTTCTCACAAGATTCCCTTGAGGAAGAAAAGAAAAAACATTGTGCAAGAAGAGGAGGTACCACGAGGTGAAAGAGACATCCACGACCTCTCCCTCGAGGATATGGAATTTGAAATTAACATCAAAAAATTGTTCCCCAATGTATACCAGCTAGAGAACACTGCTCACCAGAATCCTCAAAAGGAAATAATTGAAAGTGAGACCTTCGATGAAGAAGATTCTTTTGTATTTCAAAGTGTTTCTTTTTATAGCAAGTCCAAAAATTTGATTATTGAGAAAAGAGATGTAAAAAATAAAAAGGGGAAATCTCGTTCAGAGATTAACCTACGGAACATGCGACCTTCCAAAATTTCCCAAATTCAACGAGCAACTAGAGATGATCTAGATAATTCTATTGGAGGCCTTGAAGTAGAGAATTTCAGGTTAAAGGAACAAATCAAATAATTGGAGGAAACTTCAATGCCTCTTGCAGTACTTTCTAGTCCTTTAGAAATGATTGGGCCTACCACACCTGTAGCAAAATTAAAAGTATTAGAAAGCCTTCTCACATCATTCTGGGGATATGTGGAGAAGAATATCAAGAAAATAATTGAATTAATTACAAGGGATTGGGATATTTCAAAGATCATGGTCTCTTTTGGAATGAGCGCACACGCCTTTCATGAATATTTATAGGAAGATTTGAAAAACAAAGAAGGTGTTTACCTCAATGCGGTTGTACCCTTTGGTTTTAAAGTTACCAATATGATAGAGTTGAGAATAAGAGAGTAGTATCTCCCTTCCCCAAACTAGATAAAAAAACTAAACGCGTGATGGATAGAAAAGGTTAAGAGCCTAAATATTATTGTCCAAGCATGTAGCCAGGCCATAACCAGAAGAGAAGAATTATTCAAAAAATTGACTGAGATAGACCTAGACGGGAGCAACAATGAGATCCAAGACCCCAAATTGATTCTCAACTCGTTTTTCTTAACTAAGCAATTATTTGACGAACAATTTGATATATTTAAAGGATTATCATTTGAAAAATTCTATGGCATTCTTGAGTATAGTGAAGATGACATGGAAAACTAGCTAGTTGACTATTCGATAAAAAATCAAGATATTGAAGAATCTTTGTGGAATATTTTTATTGATCTAAGGGACTTGGAAGTTGATATATTCAACATAAAAATCCAGCATGAAATCAACATGGCGCCAATGAGGAGCTACATTGAGGAGTGGTTTAAAAAGGTTGTCGAAAAACTTACCAATGAAGGGCAAAGGATGGTTGAGACGGTTCCTGTAACTGCTGATAAAATCCCTAAAAGGACATCAACAAACAAGTGAAAAACATGAGATACCATCATATTAAGTTCATACTGGTCAAATCTTTCTGTCTTTATCAATCTCTTCATCCATTTGCTCCACCTCTTTAAATAGAAAGGTTTAATCGAAGACTGATAACTTCTTTCTTCTTCTTACCAGGTCTTGTTATCTTTTGCCGCCCACTTTCTTCTTTCTACAAACTTCATTATTATACATATTTTATTTATGGTCTGCGGGAGCCCCAATCCCAGTCATTATGACAAACACATTCAAATTTCAGAGAATATGTATTGAACTACATTTTTTTTAGAAATTCCAAGAGAGATATTTTGGGAACAATCTTGAATATACTTTGTAACCTAGTTTTTCTAAATATAAAGTATTTGAGGTTTATCTATCATTATATTCATTTGAGTTTCCCATGTATCACTCTATCAAAGTTCTCTTATGCATGCAAAACATTTTCTTTTACTTTTTATGTGATCAGAAATCTTTAGCCCTACTATGATGGATGTGAGGAAATTTTGTTTATTTGTTTTAAATGTATGAATGCAAGTGCTTCCTGTTCCATTCTCAGAACTTCCTTTAAAAAGAAAATAAAAGCATTTTCTGTTTTTATCTTTTATATATTTTTACTTTCCCTCGAAGGACTTGTATAAAAGTCCCACATTTTAAAAAATGTTGAATATAGGAGTACCACCTCTATAAAAACGCAGGGGTATTTGTATCCTTGTGAGGTTTTCATTTCAGTCCTAATGGATTCAAGCATCAACATGTACCAATTCAGATTACCAACCTATATGTGTAATTACATCGGTTCCAGATCAAGGACACTAAAATCCCCTCCCCATTCTTAATGCACTGTCCTTAGTGGATCATATATGCATGTATATACAAAAAAATTTAACATCATAAAAAATATGAGTATACTCTGCTTGCATAGCATCCTCACGTTCCTAGGTTGCAGCCTTAGGACTGTACCAGGTCTATTGGAGCTTTACTAGCTCCATGGATTTATTCTGGAGCTACTTGATTTTCTGATCGAATATGAAAATTGGTCACAGTTGAAATCTGCTCTCTGGTTCCACCTAAATCACATTCCAATCAATGACATAATTAGCATTAGGTGCATACCTCTAAGCAATGACACATGTAAATCATTATGAATACGTACAGATGCAAGAAATTCAAGCATATAAGTGACAAGAACAATCCTTTCAAGGATTTCAAATGGCCTACAATAGTGCGCTTCTAACTTAGAACAATTTCCCAACTTCAGGGAACTGCGCCTAACCATCACTTTCAAAAATATGTGATCACCCACTTCAAATTCCCTATGGGTTCTACCTTTATCTGTGCATATTTTCTTCCTATATTGGGTATCCTTTAATTTATACCTTAACGTTACCATCTTATCCTCCATTTATTTGAGTATATCTGGCCCAACTACTGCACACTCTGCTGGATTGTCCTGACTTACAGTCGTGTTTCATTTTCTACCATAAATTTCCTCAAATGGGCTAATTTTTAAAGATTCTTGATACCGATTTTTGTACACAGAATATACCAAATGAAGGTAATATTCCCACTTGTATGGTTTATCCATCACATACATCCTCATCATGTCTTCATTCACTCAATTTACTCTCTCTATTTGACCATCTGACTCAGGATGATATGTTGTGCTGAAATTTAGACTTTTTCCAAATCCATTGAATAACCCTTTCCAATATTTTGAGGTGAACTTATAATCTCTATCAGACACAAT
>JASDQU010420287.1:0-10280 GCA_032191745.1 Picea mariana
CCCCTCTCTCTCTCTCTCCACCTTCATCCCTCTGCTTCTACCTCTCCTTCTCCCTCTCCCTCTCTCCCCATCCTTCCCTCCCCTCCCGCACCTATCTCACTCTCTCCCAACCCCACCCTCTCTCTTTTTCTTTCACTCCCTCTCAATTATGTTCTCTCTCTCTCTCTCTCTCTCTCTCTCTCTAACCTTCTCTCGCGTGTTTATCTCTCTCTCTTTCCACTCCCTATTCCCCTATCTCTCTATCTCTCTCTCCTTCCACTCCCTATTTCCCTATCTCTATCTCTTTATCCTTCCACTCCCCTCTCTCTCTCTCTCCACCTTCATCCCTCTGCTTCTACCTCTCCTTCTCCCTCTCCCTCTCTCCCCATCCTTCCCTCCCCTCCCGCACCTATCTCACTCTCTCCCAACCCCACCCTCTCTCTTTTTCTTTCACTCCCTCTCAATTATGTTCTCTCTCTCTCTCTCTCTCTCTCTCTCTCTAACCTTCTCTCGCGTGTTTATCTCTCTCTCTTTCCACTCCCTATTCCCCTATCTCTCTATCTCTCTCTCCTTCCACTCCCTATTTCCCTATCTCTATCTCTTTATCCTTCCACTCCCTATTCCTCTCTCTCCCTCTCTCTGTCTTCCTTAGGCACAAGAATGGTTACATGTTCTAAAGCATGTGTGTGCTTCTACTCGGGAATGCACACATGTTCCTGAACATGTGCAGAGTCTTTCTCAAAAATATGTGTGTGTTCCTAAAAAATCATAGTTGGAAAGTGTGTGTGGTGGTATGTTGAGTGTTGAGGTAGTATGATTAAGAATGCATGTACATTTTTAAGAACACACGCACATTACTTCACACCCCATTTCCACTTTTTCGACCATCAACTCCATATGAATGCCCTTACTTTCTAATAATTAAACCACAAATACCAAATACAAATTATAAAACACAATCATAAACATAAATACTAAATACAAATAAATAAATAAATATTCCATACAAATACAATATAAAATACAAAAACATATATGAAGTATTAAAATTTTTCTCATTTACAATTAATGTAAATTTAGAATTTTCACCTCAATCTTAAGGTTTCTTAGATGACCTATTTCCTATGAACTTTCAACCTTAGGGTAGAATCTGAAATATTAATTTACAACTGCAATATTTCACTTTTATTCAACTCAAATTCATAGGGAAACAAAAGAAAATATATACAATTCAAGCGCACTTCAATACCACAAAGTTACAACCCTTGGGGCACACTTTTCAAGCATATAAAAAAAATTCAAATGTCTTATTAAAACATATTATAATAATAGTAAATTTATGTTATTATCTTCTAGATATGTGTTAAATCACTTAACCAATACATCATTATGTTAATTTGAATCAACTTGAACAACTAATGCTAGAATCTACCTAATCAAGAAGAAAACATAAGCTAAAATTCAAATATGAAATTACATATTATTTGAACAATTGAAACAATTTATATATATAAGAGAGAAAGTATATGCACACACTAGTAGCTTATCACAAGCTAATACAACTCAAATTCTAGCTAGGGAAACTGTAATAAAACCCGAGTCCTCAACTCCTCTAACCATTGTTGGTCAGTCCACCAAAGATATTCCTTGGAACCTATAGTAGCATCCCACAAGTCTAAATATTATATTATCTTGTTTCTCCATAATAAGCACACTAAGTAGCACCTGGGTTTTGAAATGCCACAAAAGCATAGTCTTCATCTCTCACTAGAAATATATAATAAACAGTTTCCTTAGGTCCTTTAGGGTTTATCCCAATGGAATATTCTAAAATTTCCCTAACCCTAGTCTTTCTTTGAAATTACTTTAAGAACTCTAGAACTTAAAACAAAGAGAAACAATACACATGAACAAGAGTACAAGAAGACAAGTTTTCCCTATTCTCACATCTCTAGCTCAAGCATGAGTTTATGAGAAAATAGGTACAAGTAATTAAAATAATTTATCCTCCCTTTATTTATATGAAAGGTGAGGGAGGAAAAATATCATAAAGTGGATTAAGTCCATAAAAAAAAACTTGTCTAATCACACATGTCAATCTCCAATGCAAGAATTTCCAACAAGCAAGGTTTCAAGGATAAATGCTCCATGAGATGTGTTAAACGCTCATCCTCTAAAAGCCCCAATGATCCAATGCTCCATCCCAATCCATGTGTTCCTCTGGGTCCACCCCACCTGTATGATCACCCCTTAACCCAAGTGTCCTCAAGTCAAGTAAAAACCTCCATATATAAAACTAAGTGTCCTTGTGCCATCTATGTCTCAATGTCCTCTTCCAAGATGTCCAACACTCCTCCAAAGAAAATCATCCTCCCAAGAAAATAACCAACCTCTATGTGCATGTTCCATGAATAAATCCACTAATCCACATATGTCTTCAATTTCCTAATGGATTATGCCACATAAGCATCCAATCATGGAATAACAATCCAAGAGTAAGGTATCTATGATGTGCATGTCTATCATAGAACAACCGAGGGTAATTAATGCACCATGCACCTGACATAACATGAAGCACCCCCAAACATGGTGTAAACACTTTCATAGTGACCTCAAATGATAACACAAAATAATTTATAGAGGTCATGCATGTAATGTTTCTATCCTTTGTTGCTTTTACAAAAGCTACGATCATTGCATTGTAAAAGGGCATTATCAAATAAGAGTAGCACTTGATAATGGAGTCAAGGTGAGAAACATTGCAAACCATTGTATTATTGTGGATTTTAATGGTATTTAGAGAGATAAAATGTAGGTTTTTACCTCATCCATATGTAATTAGAGGAGTGTAGGTGAGTTTCTTAGATATTTCTATCACAGGGTAGAAGACATAAGTCTCCTTGTTGAATAAGATAACTCCTAGAGAATTGCATCGTCTTCTACTTAGAAGGAAAACTATTAATTTATTATTGAAACCAAAGGTTATAGACATCTAACCGAACAAATACAATCTAACTTTACTCAACTTGACCACACTCTTTACTCATTTACGCATCCAAAAAAAATACCCAACACAAAAGGAAAATAATCACATACATTTATACATTTTTCACTTCAAAAACTTTATCATCACATTCATTCTCTCACATTTTCATTATTCTTTTCACGTTTTATATTAATCATTCTCTTTTTCCATTTTTGGGATATGTTAGCATCATAGGAGGAATATTTTGTCATCAAACTGTCCACTAGTAAATGCATTGCATGTTGGGCTAATCAAATATTGGTATTCACATCTTTCCTTCTCATTGTTGTCCATATACCACCTTTAATAAATAATTCTTCTTTCTTTCAAACTAATTGTTAATCGATCACTCCAATAGTACATTATGTCATGTGCCATGATACACATATTAAGATAATATAATTGGTAAAATTTGAAGGACTTTACCTTGATTTGTTTACCCCAACCCCCAACTTAAGTAGTCATTGTAGTATATATAGTGATCGCATTTGAATTATATTGAGTAAATCCTATATTCACAATGACAATAGACATTGTAACTTAGAAGAACTACATTGGATTTGAACAAGTGATATGTGGCATACTAACATGCCTTAGGTGGATGGTTCAACCAATTAATCTAATCCTAGATTCACTAGCTACAATAAACACTATAATTTAGAGGGACTCGACCAAATTTGAATTAGTAATGTATAACCCTCCATTGAAAACATGTCTTAAATGGATGGTGAAACCACTTAAACTAATCCTTAAATATAAGAAACATAACTATCACACAAAATTAAATAAATTTTTATAAATGTGAATGCATGTCTCTTTGTTATTTAAATTTGGTCTTTGTGAGAGGAATCTACTCATCCATCCCAAATCTAGGCTCTACAAGAGAATTTTTCTAGTCCCTAAAAGAGGATTTTGATGATCTCGAGCATTGCAACATTATATAGCAATAATTTCCTCTATAAATGAGAAAGTGAAGGTTATTTGACTTTGCATTAGTTTATTTTCATACTATAAATTATTATAAAGTTTTCCAATATTTAAAAAAAAACAATTTATTAAATTAAATTTTTATTTTTTTAACTTTTACTTATTTTGGTCAAAAAAGTTATTAATGACATTAATTTTGATGTCACCAATTCTACATATTTTTATTTTAATATTTTATGAGGAAGGTACTTATTAATAACCAATATTACTAAACCCAATGTAACTACATTAACAATGATGAGACTGGCTATGGGCATCACCTGTATTAAGGATCTCATATTCCATGAGCTATCATAATACTTAATCTATTGAAGTTAGCATTCAAACCCTCATGTTAGTAAGATTTCATAGATGCCCACTAAGAGTAATCCCCTTTTCTGTATTGGGTCCAAGTCTTGAAGATAAAGTTTCTTTAGCTATCTTATGGCCATGGATTTAGTGAATTATATGCATTTGTTATCTTATTAGTCCATACCTTTAGACAACAGGACTATTGTAAACAGTTTTCTGTTTTACATCAGTTCCTCACACAGACCAAGAATTTTAACCCTATGTTTTCATCCTCTATTTCATTTACACTTTTTCTAGCCCTATCAAATAATCACACAATTTGTTTTAACCAATAGAAATCTTGAGGGTATTATTTGGCCTCATATCGAGGAAAGGGATGGTAAGGGGTTTTTAAACTTAGGAAACTATAGTGTACATGTTTTGACATGAACTAATGCTATCTCCATAGATAGCATTAGTTAGCTAACATTTTTTTGTTAGTATTTAATATCCTAATATTTCCTTAAACCATTGAAGCATCCACCCTTTAACCATTGAACCATATCCCTATAGCATGATTTCTCTTCATTTTGACACATGTACCATCATGCAAACTTATGTAACATATGCCCATAGTGTGACTGCTCTTCATTTTTCCACATATACCGTCATGCAAATTTAGGTGTCTTTGTCCAACCTTTCCTCGTGGCTTACTGTGAGCGAGTGCCTTCCTCCTTATACATTCAATCTATCCACAGGTGAAAAAGAAAGCATGTCCAATGGGCCTTGGCCCACATTCGATAGAGGAGTAGGAATGTAAATAGAAGCCGAAGTGTCTTACCCTTTCAGCGACAACCTTCCTTTGGAGAAAGATCATCTTAGAGATAGGTTCCAAGTTGATCAACCTTAGCCACCAGTGCAGTGGGTCAACCTCTATTTCTTCCTTTCCTCCTGGATTCCAACCAACGTTGTTTCTAGTGTCCATTTCCTTCCTTCGATCCCTGCAAACTAGGGTCTATCCATTTCTATCAGACTTTTCACTAGTCTACATAATTTCACTAGTCTACATAAGTACCAGAAGAATATGTCAGGTTTAATATGAAACATTGCTTAAACGCTTTTTAGTTTTGGGATATATATTTTCAAATTTATATCTGTCCTTAAGGTGTATGCATGTTCATGGCCGTCTGGGAACTTATTTGTTTTTTATCTGATAATCTGACTTCTCTGGCATGAATATTTGGATTAGTCGAGGCAAAACCGTATTTTCTTAATCTCCATATTTATTCCCATGAAGTACTATAGGTTTAGCGGATCGATAACTATTTTTTTCCAGGATTTGTGGATTCCCATGTGAGTTTCCTTGCTTGTAGCATACGTTCTTAATCTTTATTTGCGTGATCAGGATGATCAGATTAAACATCTGAATTTACAAGAAGGATGGCTCCTGGAATCCTATGTGTAGCGAGGCATGTGGCCCCATCTTCTTCGGGGTCGAGAAACAATGGAAACAACCATAGCTCAAAGAAAAAGGTGGAGGAGAAGCCTAGTCAGTTTGTTACAAGTAATTCCATAAGGCCATCATCCTCCATACGGATTGTTAATGCTTCTACTTCATGTCTTTCTAGTCTTTCTTTTGAATCTATTACTTTAGAGAGTAAGACTAACCATAGTGTGTGCAGGTAACAACATTTCGGATGAAAACATTGTGTAGATAGGGTAAAAGAAAGAATCATTTCTAGCACAACTAGGATTGACAGTCACTATATTTTATGATAGGAACTTTGGGGATGGATTGTTTATGTTTTAGATAAATGATGATAACAACATTTTTATAACAACATTTTTTTTCAAAATACTTGTTTTTTTATATGAAAATCTACTATGTTAGGGATTTGAATATAGAAATTAATTCCGCAAAAGGAAGATACTTGATTTTGAAGAAAACCTAGGCATAGAGGCTCAACACCAACAAACCAAGCTATTACACTAATAATAGGCACTCACCCTCGCAACTATTGCCACTACCTTTGCCCCTAGAACCACAGGACCAAATCCCAACATTATAGAATCAATGGAGCCATAAAAGGTGAGATTCGAATTTATCATGCTATTTTCCTCCCCTAGACATTACCCTATCCTTCGTTAAGGAGAGTTTGGGAGCAAGGCATAGCAAACGATAGTCTCTCCCAATAGATATGCAGTCGAGTTCCTCCGGGCGAGAGAAGCCTGCCATACATAAACTTGATTGTTTTAAGTATCCTACGGGTTGAGGATACGAATAAACCTCAGATAGTGGATAGTGTTCTAAATCAACAGTGAAGAGTAAGCCAATACTTCCTTTGCTTCATAACCATGTATGACTATTCCAAACTATATATACAGAAAAACTCTTGGCCTGCATTTCAAGTAATAGAGAGATGGTTCAGCACCCGATTCTTCTAAACAGAAATAAAGAATGCAAAGATAGGTGCTGTGAATAAAATCATGTGAGTGTGTTAGACACCTTCGCAAGATTCCATTGATGTTGGAGAGATGAAACACTTCCACAGTGAAGAAACAGACATATTTATTTTGCAATTAGAAAAAACCTTAGTAGATGAAGATGAAGAAGAATGCGATCCTAATGAGGAGATCGTAAATGGAATCATGAGAAGCCTGGAAGAAGAGATTGTTGGGACATGTTCCACTTCTTATCTCCCCTCCAACACTGAGGATAATTCAACGACTTCCGATATTTTTAGTGGCCATGAGAGTCACACCCTAGATTCTGAATCGGGGGTTGATCTTTCATATCTCCTGGAGGCTTTAGATGATGACCTCGGCATTCGCTCGAGCCCTGTCCTAGTATTGAAGTAAGAAGTCTGTCCATCTTCAAAGGAAGCATTGGAGGTTTTTTCGGAGACCCCATATGGAAAAATTTGATAACTATCAACAGTTTCCATTGTACGAAGATGCTTGGGATGCGAGCCAGCTGCATGATTATATCAATAGAGATCTCATCAGCCAGAGCACATTATTTGATGGGGATTTTCCTTTGGCATGCAGATTGGGAACTGTCGGTGGCATGTAGTGAAAGAAGGGGCTCATTAACACTGTATAGCTTGTGTTTTATCTTCCACAGAATGTAGGGTGAAAACAGATTTTTCTTATTATTCTCCATAGAAACAAGCAAGTGTTTCGCCATGAAAATAATTTTGCATCAACCTTCAATAATAGTATTGAGTGCTATGCATGGAGACTATCTGGTGATGCATGGAGACCATGTGAAGGGACAACATGCATTTAAACCAGGTGGAACGACCACTGATACTTTCACTTAAATTCACAAAATAATATTTAATATATTATAACAACAGTGAAAAAGTGTAAACTTTATTGCGTACCACAGTTGACTAAGGATCCACTGATTTTTACACAACAAAATCACATCATGAATATCGTTTAAGTGGAAGTACGATGACAATTAGTCATAAAAAAACTCCAATGTCTAACGAAATGTTTTCCAATTACTCCTTAAACGTATAATAAATTTCATCGATTATTTTTTTGTCTACAATCTATTGGTCTGGTTGTTCTAACTGGGTGACATGCATACCAAAATTTTTCCTTCTCATTAGCAGTCTAGGTCACCAAGATTTGAAAGTAAAACTTAGTATTTTAAGAATCGCTCCCTTCTTCGCAATACTGGTTCTGGGAAGGCGATTTGCACAAAGAAAACAAGTCCCTATTTCCTCTGGTTCCCATTTGAATTGGATTTGATGTGCATTAGTGGAAAACCTATACTGACAGAAACCAAAAGTTAGTAGTCCGGTTCAATTTGGGCTGGAAATGATGATATTTTTTATTATACGATGCATGTTCATAGACATGTCCTGAAGGCCTTCAGCCTCCCTCCGAAGTGCTGAAGCTTTATCTTTATATTAAAAGGAAGAATCCCATATCAGCTGATCAGAGAAAGCGCTGACGGACTTTGTTGGCCTCGCAACATAAGTACTCATAAGAACCTCACCTGGGGCAGATACTTAACCAATTATACCCATAGATAGCGTAGTTTGTTCATCGCATAGGGAGATTCTTTCACTACATAGTAGGGATTAGGAAAATTCAATGAATCCGAAAACCATTGAATTGATGCAAGAAAGTTCAATTAGGGTTAGCAATTACCGAGTATCTCATGGAAACAAATAAGACAAAAATAATGCCATCATGCTCACGAGATCATGTTCTTTCATGACACATCCCTGACTTAAAGGCAGGGACTTGCTGCTCTACATCTCCTCTTGTTTCATATCGCTTTCATTTATGGTATCTCAATTCCTCGAACTCCTATAACATTGGTCTGATTCCACCCAACTCTTACTCACACACTACATGAAGGATAAAAGAAAAAATCCCCTTCTTGTGTCTGTTATTAAAATAACAATAGATGGAAATTTTTTGGAACAAGAATAAGTAGATAAATTTAATTTAACTATTTTTGGATTGATTTTTTTTAATCATGTGGAATTTTTATTAAAAAATAATTTTAGAATATTTTGTTTTTAAATATTTTAGTTCCTTTTAAAACGATCTAAATAACTAAAACAAATTAAACCATCTTATATATTCTCGATTTATCAAGTTTCATTGAGGTGGAAACCTCTTTTAGAGTGTAAAACTTAAGGAAAGTTTTGCATCTCGAGAGATTTGATCCCTTCCCTTAATAGATCCAGGGTTAAGATGGATCTAACCTGATTTCAACTATAATTTAAATTCAACATAGCCTCATCAACAATATTTATTAACCTCTAAACATTTCACTAAATTCTGTTAATTTAGTTGGCTAAATACAAAACACCACACTCTAATTAAGAAATAAAAATTAGAACAAAAACTATTTATAACTTTAACTATTTTAACTGTTAAAAAAAAATACAATAAAACATGTTCCATCATTACCGTAAAAAAAAAATGCAAACCCTAAAGAACACACAAATAATGTCTGAACCTACTCTTTAGATATTGTGACTGTAAATGTTAATGCCAAAGGAAGATAAAAAAAAATGCAAACTCACTAGAATGGTTGTGAGACGGGGAGACTTCCATTAGAGAAGGATGGTACAACAATTTACAAAGACAAAATTCACATTACATGAATGCTCGGAACCCAAGAAGAAAAACTAAAATGTTAACAATCATAATCTACATGATTAACCATATTACTATGCATTAAAATTTTATAGAAAAAAATCAATAATTTCCATGATAAACCATACTATCCTGCCTTAAAATTTTATAGAGTTTTTTCTTAAGGAATCTGTTCTTACATAGTTTTCTACTCACATATTTGTATTTTTTTTAATTTTTGAAAATAAGTTTTATTTTTTATTTTTTTAATATAAGTAATCACATCTCTTCTGGAAACAATAGTCAAAATGGAATTTTTCTCAACCCAAAAACACTTATTATAAAAAATTATTATAAAAAAGTTCATCCACTTAATCAATAACTCAAAAACAAATTCACGAATCTGGAAATTGGAAGGGGCTATGAAACATTCCATGTCAAAATAGTTGTTCCTAGAAAGCGGTATGCCAAAAGTGGTTTTAAGGGTGGTATTTGTATGTAAACCAGTTTTAATGACACTTGTTTTTTTGACAAACACTCAGGCTAAGGAAAACACAACTAAATGCAATACATTAGAGTGCAATTGTATCTAGAGTATTGAACGTTGTTAAACAAGAAATTACTTCTTAAAATTTATCCATCCATGTCAAGTTCAATATGTTTAATTATACAAGATTGTATGAGAAAACGAAAATAATTATTTCTTTCATATCATGCATATTGAAATTAGGTTGTTTTATATAAATTTTAAAGGTTGTTTTCTAGAAGTTTTATGTGTATTATTAGACAACATTATATGAGAAAACAAAAAATACTTGTTTTCCATACCATGCAGGTTTGGTAAAGTTAACTAGGAATTTCTACTTGTTGTATGCACTCTAGATTAGATTACTAAATATTTCACTATATA
>JASDQU010420290.1:0-10177 GCA_032191745.1 Picea mariana
GAGTTACACCAAACGGCTTGGGTTATTAAGACAACCCCGAACCAGACTCGTTCTTCCTATTGACGAACGATCAATTTCGCTCGTCAACACACTCCTAATGTAGGTTAGAAGGTATTAAGTTTTAGGGAGAAGTTAGGTGAGTACGTGTGGTGGTGGAGGTGTTTATGGAAATTCAAATGTCCATCCAAGTCTTGCATTTTCATGTGGCTATTGCCCAATAACAAGGTAATCACCTAGGATATTCTTCAGAAAAGGAACAATCATGGTCCTTGGAGATGTTCGCTATGTAAGGTTTGTGAAGAATCAAATTTCCATCTAATAATGTGATGTAATTTTTCTATACAAGTCTAGAAAGAAGTGGCAACCTTAACTAGGTTGAGAGAGGTCTAGAGTTGTAGCACTATTGAAGAAGGTCTAAGAGTTTGATGTGAAAATGTGAATGTAAAGGGGTATAGAGATCTTGTGATCCTAGCCTATGAAATTTAGCTTGCTAGAATGCTAGTTTGTTTGAGGATAAAGTTAATTCTCCTATACAAGTTGCTTCTTAAGACTAAATATTTTAAAAAGTTTCAATCAAATAAAAAAGGACAAATCAATCAAACAAATAATTGTAGACAAGATTGATAGATCTAGGGTTGGGGATTATTTCAATGGTGCGTCTCAAAGGGATTTATTGATAGGTGGTTTTGGGGTGGGGGGCAAGGGGTTTGGGACATAACACAAATAATATGGTAGAGTAGCTTGATGGCGCTAAAGTTAACACTCATGTTGGCAACTAAAAAGAATATTTAAAGTATTCAAACTTTTGGTGATTTAATGTTGGTGATAAGTGAATTGAGAATTTGTGTTATAATTTATATTTGATGAGATCAAAGGATTCCTTCCTATTTTTAATAATATCTCCTTCCACCATGTATATAGAGAGACAAATCATATTACAGATGGTAAGATGGTATGTTGAAGGATAAGTTACTTCTCTAGTGGTGTTTAGATCATTGAAGAGTATGCAAATCACCTTTTTTCTTAATATTCACATATGGAGATAAAGACTTCAAGCTATCTCTTTTCAAAGTTCTTTTTATAGAATATATTTTTTAAGACTTATTGTGTATTTTTGAAAATCACAAAAAGGTTATGTATAAATGGATTGTTTTTAGTTATATTGGCTTTATATAAAGAGACTATATATTTGTGCTTTCTGATCCTATTGTATGGTTGAAAAAACTGAGTTATTTTAAATTGCAAGTTCCATAGAATAGGAGTTGTTTTTCTTCCTTTTTTTTTTCAAAGAGGGCTTGAATGTTAAAAAAATATGTACAAAATATAATTTTATCATTATGAATAAAATTACAACATTTAACATTTTTTTGGTAGAAAAAAAAATCCACATTTTTTTTGGGTAGAAAAAAAATCCACATAAATAATAAAAAGTAAATTATGTTAAATTTTATTTACAAATTATTCCATTTCAAAAACAATTTAATAAATAAGAATAATATTTTACTATACCACCAACAAGTCAATAAGAATAAAGTAAATCATAACCTTGTCTTATCCTTATCTTGTTGAGAATAAAGTAAATAAAAATAAGATAAAGTTGTGATTGACTTGTCCATAACTATAAAGTAAATCATAACCTTTGTCTTATCATTATGTGATGGAGAATAAAGTAAATAAGTACAAGATAAGGTTATGATTGACTTGTAAATAAAAATAAATAAATTATAATATTATTTTATTTATTTTTATTATAAAATTAATTATGTCAATAAAATTATGATTATTTGCTTAATATTATTATAAGCACAAATCAATTAACATAAAAATGGAGGCTTTTTATCAAGACTTAAAACATTAATAAAATTTTTTAAGGATCAAAATAAGTTGCACTAAAATAAGTTGCACTAAAGATATAATTTCAGAGCATAGTGGTGGAGGACACCCTCCAAAATATCAATACTATTCAAAGCATTATTATAACTAAGTTTATAAAAAAGAAAAGATTGAAGAATAAGAGAAAGTTAAATTATTACAAATAAATTATTAAATTGATGTTAAGAGATCAAAATTATATTTTTTATTGTTATCATTTCAAAAGAAAAATTAAATATTACAAAAATAAAAGCAAGTTTCTATGAACTTCATAGTGAAATAGGACATTGCATAAGACCTAAATCACATTGAGATCAAAAATCTGTAAAATAAGTGAAATTAACACTTACTTTGGAATGCTCAACCTACAAAGTCCATAAATCTAACTTTCAAAAAATTTATAATAAAATAGGAGACCATATAAAACTCATAACAATGAAATAAAATTATGTTAAATTTCATTTACAAGCTATTCCATTATTTAAAAAAATGATTAAATCAAAATAATTAATTTAAATAGATAGATTGGATGAACCAAAATTAATTTCCCTACATTAAAATAAAAATATTAAAAAAACTAGTTGAATTATACCATTTTTAATAAATCAAAACAATTAATTATTTAAATAAATAGATTTGATAAACCAAAATTAATTTCCATATATTAAAATAAAAATATTAAAAAAAACTAGTTAAATTATAAATTTTTAATAAATTAAAACTATTAATTAAATAAATAGATTTATAAACCAAAATTAATTTTCATACATGAAAATAAAAATATTAAAAAAACTAATTTTATTATACAATTTTATTTGAGATTTTGTTTAACATTTTTGAACATTTTTAATTTATATTAAGAAATTAATATTCAGACATACTTACAACTAAGCTATTGCTAAATTGTGAATATAAACACATAAAAACCAATCAAATATATCCATGGTACCTTTATGAATCCTATATCATAATCCAGATTATATATAGGATGAGAACTCACTGGTGCTTATAAGTTAGCTGGGCTTTCATGGCTAGAACCATCCACTACTTACTGTGCACTTTTTGTCTACAGATTTTAGGTGTGGTGAACTTGCCATCAACAAACATTTTGGCTATGGTTCTGTAAGCTGTTTCGGTTAGATGAACACCATCCCAATTGAAATATTGTTCTGGGTTCAGACATGAGCTAACATTCGGACTGCAGCTTGTAGGTGGTGAAAAATTGTACTTCCCACCTCTTCCACAACATACCCTTAGAACATTTCGTTGCAGTCCTGCACCATGAAAATCATACATTGGCCTCATCAAAGCTCATGCAAAGCTCTAAACTATTAATGTGCTGTGCCGATTCTTGACTAATTGACAAAGGCAAATTATAAGAGACTGTGAAGGTGTTCATGTGATTTCTTTCATAATTAAGTTCTGAGTATGACTCACCATATTGCTTGGGATTGCTAAGGACTTTCAAGGCAGCCGAAAAATAATCAGCATATATAATTGAAATCTTTTGATGTTTTCCTTGAACATCTAGCAGCATATTTCTGATATGGAGATTGCTATATTGAGAAAAGTTGTTGAACTTGACCAGGCACCCCATATGATCAAGATCAGCAGATGAATTAGTTTGTTGTGTTGTCAAATAGAAGGGGGAACAACCAATGGGCAAATTTCCTTGAACAAAAAACTTCTTAGCACCTTCATCAATCAATTCCTGCCAGTCACAATGAACATCAGTAAACAGAAAAAACTCATTGTTCAGTTACATGTATTGCAGCGTACCATGATCATTGTGTACAAATCAAAAGACATATATCTCTGGCATGCACTTATCTATCCTCACCTCAATGGCTCCTTTAATCTTTTGAACTATCAAAGGCACAAAAGTGGAAACCTCCTCCAGTGACCTCCCCTGAGCAAAAGGATAATTGTAATCATTTCCACCAATCTCTCCTATCAAGAACAAGGCATTTTCAAAATGGTCCGCACAATCTGCAAGCATCATAACCAATTACTTTATGTGTTTTTGATGATGGCAGAGTGTCTACTTAAAACATTAGAAGTTTAAAAAATTGTGACAGAATTTAGTTTCAAAAGGTTTACATTCATCATTAAAATAAATAAAAAATAACAATCAAATTGAATAATAAACCATAAAAACATATAAATTAGAAATTTCTATAATATTTTTTCTTAAATATTAATGCTATTGACAGAAATTTTAAATCTGAAAAATGGAACAATTAAAATACCAAAATGTACAATAAATTATCACAGCACTAAAAAACACCACCCAGCTGTTGTTATGTAATTTTAAATCTGAAAAATCAAACAATTAAAATACCAAAAATGAGCACAGCACTGAAAAACACTACCCAGCTGTTGTTATGTAATTTTAAATCTGAAAAATCAAACAATTAAAATACCAAAATGTACAATAAATGAGCACAGCACTGAAAAACACCACCCAACTGTTGTTATGTAATTTTAAATCTGAAAAATCAAACAATTAAAATACCAAAATGTACAATAAATAAGCACAGCACTGAAAAACACCACCCAGCTGTTGTTATGTTGCCTGTTTGCCATTATCTACTTTCCATTATGAACTATGTTCTCTGCATGTGAGAGACCATAAAAAAGTGCATCTATGTTTTGGCTCTTTCCCTAGCATATTTTCATAAAAAAGTTTATAAAATTCTGAGACTTTTTGGTTAACTGTAATTTACTTCGTAAACATCTTTAATCCTAACCCAACCACCTATGTAAACCTCTTATTTAGTAGTTAAACATCATCATTTATGTAAACCTGTTTTATTAGTTGTTTTTTTCAAACCTGTTGATATTAGCTGTTTTTATCTGAATAAAAACGAAGTAATCAAAGTGTTAAGTTGAAAGGGCTCCTAGTTTAAGAAACAGGAGGGCCTCGTTTATCAATTTAGTATCTAGCTAAACGATTAACATAAACTTGGTATCTGAATTTCTCATACCAAACATGGGGATCAATCATATCAGAATACTTACCTGGTGTGCCATAACAATAATTTTCCTTAAACGTTTTGAACCACTCGATCTGTGTATCTAGTGAGAAATTTGTAAAAATTGGTTCAATGTGCCTCTCTTCAAAGAAAGAAGCATCCATGGCAGTGGCTCCAGCAACAGCAAAATTAGCACCATTGCTAAAATCTGCATGCTTGTCCAAAAATGGAGGTAGAAATTGGAATCCATATGCCTGGGCTAAACATGTAGAAACACCAAACAAAACACCAATTAATTATCGCAAACACTGTAAAAACCTTACATTAATTCCACCACTCATATTCCACATTACCTATGAAATCAACTATAAGTCGACCGTTGGAGCAACGGCCTGTGGGCTTATTAAAGTAGGTCTGCCCATATGGCAACTCTGAGATTGGCCCGAATTGTTGAGCGCCCGAAATCAACAAGTTCCCCGTATCAGCCAAAGAATCCCCAAAGCTGTATATTGCACTGTAGCACTCTCTGTTCTGATGCTTTGCATCGACCAACACAGATGGTTGCATGTCAAACAAGGCCATGCAAATCACCAAAAAAATCCACATATAATTCCTCATATGTCCGTTTACAGGGGTCTTCTTCCTGTACCCCATGCCGAACTTCACTGAATAACCCTCAGGTAGAGAGCAGCCAGAAAATTAAGATTGAAGTGGTCTATATATAGGAGATTGGGTGCTCTGAATCTTGAGAAGGAAAAATAAAACTGAGAGAATTTAATTGCTTTAACGGAGACATTAGTGGTCGTCAGTGCAAGTTATCTGAAATTGTCAGCGCAAGTTTGCAAGTACATCCCATGAATTAATGCCGATGCTTTCATTTGCAGTATATCTCATCTAGTATTTTTACATGGCTTTTGCAGCTATTCATTTGTTGACAATTACGAGTGTCATATCTGGATAGAATTTAGCAGTAATTTACGGAGGAAAATTAGCAGTAATTTACCAATATAGTCTTTAGATTGCAATATCCAGATAATTAGAGATCACCATGGAAGTTTCAGATGCAGTCTCAACAAGCATTTCCTGAAATCCACATTTGCTGACTCGTAAATAAATTCACTATTTAAAAATGTTCTGTGCATGGGACATTTGATGGATAGTATTTTATTTTTAAAATAGATTCCTCCAACACGTGTGGGAATTAAATCACAGTTACATTGAAGATAAAGGGGCTAACATGCGCAGGTTGGAGTTTAATAACAGTTCGACTGAAACATGCGATACAGTAGGTTAAGTGTGTTGGGAAGAAGCTTCTTGAGCATTTCTTAATCCATTTATGTCCCTTTTAAAATTGCTTTTAAAACGTGAAATATTTCTGTCAGATTTGTTTAACAATCATGTATTTTATATTGAAGCAGTAAACTTGGTATTATTATTTAAATTCCTTAAAATTTAATAGTAAACTTGGTATTATTATTTAAATTCCTTAAAATTTAATAGTAAACTTGGTATTATTATTTAAATTCCTTAAAATTTAATTTTTGATGAAATTGTAATTTTCCATTATTTGAATTTTAATTTTGAAGATATAGATATAGATAGATCTAATATTCTGAAAAATTTGATTGTACAATCTCAACAACTGATATTTACAATTGTACAATCTCAACAACTGATATCTGCAATTTCATTAATGATTTTAAATTTCTAAACTATTTATTTTAGGAGTAAGATAATTCTGGAGCAAACAGACCCACTTTTCAAGTGAAAAAAATGGGCCTTAATCCTGCCAGATTTTCAGAAGTAGTCTGAGTTTCGCATGGATCAAAGTTCCATGCATTTCATAATATGAACCCAAGGGTTTTGCCCCATTTTAAACCAACCCAGATGTTCAGAAAATCCATCAGAGTTCTGAATTAGTCAAAAATTTAAAATAAAATTGCCTAAAAAATAACAAAAGAAATGACAATAAATGAAAAATGAAAAGTACTTTATATTTATATTTTAAGTTATATTATTATTATTATTATACCAGTCAAATGGCAGAAATATACAATTAGAAAATCACTTATGAAAAAACTATTTTTGTGTTATTTTTTAGAGAGAATGTGAAAAGTAAAAAAATTCATGACATGTCTGTAATCTGTTCAGCTGTCATCATGACGGTCCTGCTCTGTCGTCCTGCTCTGCATGGGTTTTTATATAAACTGTATCGCTTTCTAGAAATTCAGCACTGCATTTCCTAGCGTCAAACCCTCTTAAATGCTAATAATCAGAGCTATATATCGTAATACTGAACTAAAACTGACGCTGAGGCGAGTTATGGCCTTTGATCATTATTTTTTACCCTGCTTTTGCAAATATTCTTTTGAGGGCAGTCGACAATTTGGTCCGTAACCAGATTCGGGAAGATTTGCCCCACACATTGCATGAATATCAGTCAAGTCTTGAGTTGCAGCGATTTGGACAGTTGTCATGATTTGAAAAGATTTGTCAAAGAGTACACACTGACACATGATGTGGGCAACATATGTGACATTCAAATCCTGAGGAAGAAGGCTGATGGTTAGTCATCAAATTTGAAAGGTTTTTTCCCTGTTCAAGTTGAAGGCTATATTTTCATTCTACATAATTGGTGGAAGGTTATATTTTCATTCTAGATGATAGAAATGATCTGGATAGGATATCTAGGAATAGGAATGATCCTCTTATGCCCCTGTCTCATGTATGCCTCTGTCTCATTCATTTGGAGCAAGCTTTTTATTTTTTCGAGGGATTAAACAATTACACAATAGATAATAAATCTATGAGTCCTAATTTTTTCTCCACGGAAAGTTGTAAAAGTAGCTGTATTTGGAAGGATATATTTTTATTCAATCTTTTTATGATTAAAAGTTGTAAAAGTAATTTCAATTGAAAAGAGTAAACAAAGTATATATTTCAAAATAAGATATATTACTTTCAATTTTTTACAATGTGAAAAGTTAAGGAACTATCAAATCAATAAGTTGTAATTTCAATAGAAACTAATAATAATCATCATATTTTATAATTTTAAATGTAATATTTTTATGGGTTATATGTATATTATAAATGAAAAATAAAAATCATAAATACCAAGACATACTTATTTTTTGGGAGGAGTTTTATAGTGTTTTAAATAATAATGTAAAGCTTTAAACACAATGTCAAAACCAAACTTTTTTTGTGGACACTTATATAAGAGAGGATTTGTTCTATGTATCCATATGATAAGTGAACATTACAACTTAGAGCACAATTATGCTTGACCATGAGAGTCATGTTTGTGGTAGATCTCATTAGAAAAAAAGAAGTTGTCCTAGACCTTGAGGACTTTATCGAAAGGGGGTAATTCTATTAAAACATTATAAAAGCCATGAAGAGACTCTCCTTTCTTTACAGGGCTTTAGGAACACAAAAATATAGCATGGTTGCACCCATTGCTCATTATGTAGACTAATATGTATATAATTTGGACATTCTTAGAGTTGATACAAACACAAAGCCAAAGGAAATTTCTCATCAAGACCATCAAGTGTGTGGTTTTTATTGATGACATTGATTACTCACTCTATTTCTCAAACCATGCGAAAAATGTGTTATAGAATGGATGTCAGATCATAATCCCTATTGCATAGATCTAAGGATAACATGAATTATGTTATCTTCTGTAACACACCCGACTTGACCCCTTGTTAGTTCTGATTTCAAGAATCGCTAAGAATAYGAATTGTTATGCTATGATTCAATGTACTATAATATTATATGGATTAAACATGGTATATTTTTTGTCTAAGCTTATTAAATTGTTATGCTTAAGGAAAGGGGCTAAGCCAAGAAAATATTATAATATTATTAACTTAATTCCTCATGTGATGATTTTATCCAAAGTTCCTAAGTGGTGGGAGACTAGTTCTTTGATTGTCACTTGTCAAAAAGAGAGCATGCATATATACTATTTGGGATTAGTGAGAATGATCTAAATCAGATCCGACACGAACAATTGGTTATCAGCACAGAACTCTAAGATGATCAACACATACATTGTTAAGGCTATGGATGATGAAGGAAATCAATTTGTTGGCGTGAAGAGCTCCATGCCATCACAATTGATGTCCAATTTCATATGTAATGTACATAAAGTTGGACAATATATTATTTTATTCATAATACCTTTCCCACATGGGATAAAAGACAAACAAATAAAAAATGAAGGAGAGACGAACTGGAGAGAAGCTTAAGTGTTGGGGACACTTGACCTTCCAGTTATCCTCCTAGTCGACTCAACATTCTATATCATGTATCCCCACAATGAGAAAGGGGTTCTTTGGCTATAAATGATGTAGAGAGGCTACCCATATATCACTGAGAAGCATAGATATGAACTAGAGAGCTTGTGAATTGCCCATTGCTAAATAATAAAGAGGTTGGACAAAACCAAGAAGAATGTTGGTTTTCCTGTTTGGGTTTCCAGGGTAAATTCAAGTTTATGTGTGATTATTGTTGTGGTTTATATTTGTTTACGAATGGTTAATGTATGCACTGTAACTTAATGGTTGTCTGTGTTGATATTATGGTCATTGCGGGAGGTATTAACCTCCACGTGTAACCCTGAAAAAAATAGAATATTCTGGGAAGCAAGAAGAAACCCTAAAGCATTGGACATAACCCTAGAGGACAAGTCAGCTAAAGGAAATAATTAATATTGAGGTTTTAGCCTCCAGAATGAGAAGTCAGCCCAGGCAGCTAAGGAGGAGCAGTATAAATATAAGATGCCATAGCTCATTTGCAAGAGACAACTCGCAACTGCAGAAATTCAGGAAATGCATGGAGAGTAGCTGCAGTTGCAACTACTGCAACTAATTTTTTCGGTTTTCAGTCTTGGACTCTTTTGGTTATGGTTTGTACTTTCTTCTTGGTATACTAACTCTGGAGAGTGATACGCTACCTTGATTGGCTATTAGGCCTAGGGTTTGCTTCCAAAATTATTCTCTGTCAAGGTTAAGGTGCTCGAGGGTGGCTTCAGCCTATGGTTGGGTGACAATATTGTTATATTGTGTATGGTTAAACGAGCACACGTATTATTTCTAATAGGTTATGGGCCCACACTATCTTCAGACAGTTTAACGACTGGAAGATAGATTGGGAGGATTTTCTCAGTTACACTTGCAGTTGCAGTCAAAGTTTTTGTTGCAGCAACGAAACCCTAACCCTCTTGTTGAGGCACCTTAAGTGAAGAGATTGACCTGATTTATAGATATCCTAGTGCGCCCTAACCTAGCGTACCTCCTGGTACTCTCAGCAAGCTA
>JASDQU010420291.1:0-10177 GCA_032191745.1 Picea mariana
GACCATTATGGTGTCGGCCATTCCTTGATAAGCGAAATCATCAATGTCGTTTAGGTTATTGTCTTTGACCGATGATTGTTCTGTGTTTAGGGACTTCTCATAATCTTCTTTGGTCAAGTGAGGTCGTACACAGTCATCGTCTAAGTTGTTTACGTCTTCTTCTAAGTCTTCGAATTCTTTCATATCATTTCCCCCTATAAAATTTTCATTTTTCAGAGGTGCTTGGATATTTTGTTCTTCATTTTTAATTTGTCTTGGTTGGAACTAAGGATTGGGATTTCTCCTGAATTCTCTCTTAACGTATTGATCATCTTTCGATTGATCTAGCTCCATTATCAAGATTTTGTTTGATAGTTCTTTTATTATCCTAGCCATGTCATCCATTTTTTCATCTGAGGACCTTCAAGATCTAGAGGGACCTGCTTGTTCTCTGAGACGTCTAGTTTCTATGTTTCCCATTTCAATTTTTGTTTTTGATTTACCCGAAGCCATCATGTTTGACTCAATTTCCACAGCGTCATATTGCATTCAGGTTAGATCGGCCCCTCTCCTTTCTCTTAATAATAGAGCGAAATCGGGTTCAAAAGCTCTTGCGAAAGTTACTTTGGCATTGGGTTGAGACGGTTTAAATTCAACACGGATCTTATTATACAACTTGTTAAACCTTTGGATAAATTCCATAACAGTTTCAAGTCCCTTTTTCTTTAAAGACCCGAACTCGGTCAAATAGTATAAATGATCCTTTCTTTCGCCCCACTGTTTGAGGAAGAGGTCTTCTAGAGCATCGTAGGATATCATTGAACCTGAGGCCAGGCTCTGAAACCAAGTTCTTACTTGTCCCTCGAAGGTTTGGACAAATAATCGGGAATACATGTCCTCGTGCTCAAGACCTAGAATATCAGCGAATTGATCAAAAAAATTGATATGCTCTGTTGCAGTTAGATCCCCTTCTCCTGTGAACTTGGGTAGGTTTTTCATATAGTTCTCAGGTATATTATGGAGAGGTACCGGAAGGACCAAGGGGGTGTATCTAGCAGCTACCTTGGTAAAAACCCTGGGAGGCGGTTGTTGGCCTTGGCCTCCTATTCCCCCCGCTCCTCCTCCAGCGATGGCCATGGATAACCTAGGAGAGGAAATCGATGCGTTATAAAGAGGGTTGGCGAAGATGTATAGCGACTCACTAGCTTTTTCCGGGGTGGAAAGGGGAAAAATTGGGAAACTTTTTACCAGGGCAGGTGGAAGGAGAAAAAGGAGAAGAAGGTATTTGTGGACTCAGCTCCTCTGACTTGCAGGATATGTAAATGGGAGAACCCACCGGTGTTGAGTCTGTGTATGTGGAAAATTCTTCAATACCTTGAGTGACAGAGGGGTTTTGATTCGATGGTATATTGATAGGGATGAGCTTCAAGGCAGGAGTGTCGCCCCTTGTAGCATGAGAGGTCTCGGTTTTGATCTCGGGTAGGAGCTGCTCAGACTTCAGGGTTTCAGCTTCCACGACACTGTCCGATATTTCCCTAAGAGGAAGTTCTCGTGAGGGGGATGGTTCGAGAAAGGTCTTATCTTTAGACTGATTGGACTTGGGTTGATAGGCAACCACATTTTGTTTAAAAAGATCCCTTGGTCTTAGTATTTTTTCAGGGTCGAAAACTGGCACCCTCTGTTTGGCGTCTGGGTATTGTCTGGTGTTCTTCCAAAAGGATGCCAGCTTACTTAAGAGTGGATTCACCAAGTGAATGGTGAAGTTTTATCCTTAAAAAGGTGTTCGCTCTTTGTTCACTATCAAAAAATGAAACTTGGAAATGTCATTTTCTCAGGGGAAAGTGACTGCGATTCTTCGTCCCCCGCAATGGTGCCAGAAAGATGTTGGTCCTGAGTCTACACTTAAGGCTATAAAGTGTAGAGTCTAGGCATCTGAAAAGAGAAAAAGAAAAGGGGGGAGACAAATTGGGGGGATGAGGCTATAGTCGATCTCTGAGCTGTCTTTGCCTAACTTCCAAATATTCTTGAACATTGATATCATGTTCGATGGTGAACCATGAACGTTCAAGCTCTGTCCAGGTGATGGTAGTCTTAAGTATGGTATCGAAAAGATTCAAAGAAATGTTGGTTTGACCCAATGGGCTAGGTTCGATGTTGGGTTGCCTTGCGACGGGTACAGTCATGGGGAGAACAAAGCTTTTAGAAGAGGGTTGATGTTCTTAAAATGCTTATTTCAATTTTAGATTATACGAGGAAAATTCAGTGAAGCCAAACGAAGGGTTTAATGAAATCAAAGGCCATTTTCCATAACTGAGTCAAAATCTTGAGACCGAGTGAGAAAACATAGAGCCGTCAACAGAGTGGGGCATCAATTTTAGAGGAATCCCATGCTGTGGCAGAAGAAGAAAAGACAGGAATACCTTGATAAAAGCATATAATGTAGAAATCTAAGTAATTCACAGATCTTGTACCTACTAGTAGCCGATATAGAGGAAAAACTATAAATAACTAGATACCTAGAACATGATAGCCACAGTAGAAGTTATACTAAATTGCAACTAAAACATTCATCAAAGACATATATGTAAAAGAAATGACATGAAGCATGAAATACAGAGAAAAAACACATAACTCAATTGACGGAATATGGAGTCTTCAAATTGCTTTTGTATTAATCCTGGCTAAAAGAACTTTTTCTATTACAATCTATCCACTAGCCAAAAGCCCTTTCTATTACAATTTTTTTTCTATTTAAACGAACTTCTGAACATCTAGAATTCTGATTGTTCTGGAAAATTGTCATTTACAAATGGAAAATTTGAGTGTTTCATCTCCTCATCTTTGTATACCCTCGTAAGGGTGGAGCACCTTCCTTTCCTTGCCCTTCGGGCTCTAGAAATAGAACAGGTTGACATCTGTCATCATTTAGCACCAGAAACCTGCCCCTTCGCCTGCTCGATGCAAATGACACACCTCTCCACCAACTGGGCTATCAACCTGAAAGGCTCTACTTGGTTGCTTGCTTCAAAGGTGTAACAACTCTTCACCAATTGTGGCAAACTTTTCCCTACTTGTCAGTCCTCCATCATGATGGAGCATAATTGTAAACTTGGCTGTACTAGCCATTTGTCCACTTGGTCCATATCAACCTGTCTTATTTGGGATATCTCCACTTGTTCCTTCTCCATGTTTTCTTTGATGTCCAGCAAGTGTTTAGCGATATTGATTTTGCCCAGCATCCCAACACTTCTTTCCTTATCAAGGTCTAGAAAACTTTTACTTATCAAAGAAAACATTTCCTCACAAGAATTATTCACTTCGTTAGCTCTCCCCTTGCTTTCTGATATATCTTGCTCCCTGACCTTCAACAGGATATTTCCTCTAGTTTATTCTAGATGGATAATTTGGAGTTGTCGACCGTCTCTATCTTCGTCGTAGCTATAACAACATCTTGGAAAGTGACTCGTGTTTCCCCGGCTTCTCTTTCTCTCAAAGAAATATTTTCTAACAATTGATCTATCATCTGGAAATGGTTTTGAATGGTTCCAACTTTTACAAGCAGGTTTGTTGAGCCGTTAATACCTTATGTCGGATTTCGGTGGCCTAGAATCTGAACATTTTTATGTCTAAAACCTTATTCTAGGCCACTTCCAATTTCGATTGTAACTTTATAATTTGTTGCCCCTGCTGGCTTACCTGTGTTTGGCTAATTTGCGCCGACTGGCACACCTGCTCGAGGTCGGACCTGAGCTTCTCGATCTCTTGCAGGTTGACTATTCGGGCTTCCTCAAGGATTTTGCTCACCTCGTCCCTGACATTCGCTTCAACAGTAGCCATTTTAGCTTCTAACTTGCCGATCAAGAGGTTCTTTCATTTCAACTGGGCCTTCACATTTCCAACTGAGTATTGATTTGTTGTAGCATAAGCCCCTAGTGTTCCGTCTATCTTGTCTGCAAACTCTTCCTCTTTCACGGCCCTTCCATCTGTCATGATTTAAAAAAAATTAGCCATTGTGCCCTCCCTTTGATATAATCCTTGCCTCACCATGGACTTCCTTTTTTTTATCAAAGAAAAATTCATTGGGAGGTAGCTCCTCTATGGAAATGGGCATCAGTTCTTCATTGAATATCCACTTTGCATCAAGATCCCATTTTGTGAACTGTAAGGGTGTGACAATGGCGATCGCACTGTCGATTTCCTTGGATGGTTGTTTCAGGGTAGCATTTGTGGCTGTCTTGTTTGACGTGAGCGGTAATGAGTTGCCCGACCCCTTCAAGGGCATCTCTGTTTGGCCTTGGGCCTGCTTACCCGGTGTACCCTTTTCGGGGTTTCCTTCTTGTTGGTAGGGGATTTTGGCTCCTCGCTCTGAGGTTCCAGACTCCCCTATTTTCTCTTGGTTCTTCTCCTTCCTAGGAATTGAGTCCTTTGAACCTTTGACCCCGTCTGTTGTGTGACCGGAAGCTTTGGGGTTTCACCTTGTAAAATCTGAGGGAGACAACTCCGTCGGTGCTCCTGAAATCTAAAGAAATTGGGCTTATCTCCGGGTGGCAGGGCTTGAATCCGACTTAAGACTTCCAAGTAGGACCTCGCACCCTAGAATATTTCATCATCAGGGGAATCCTCATGTTCATATCGCTTCAGGCCACAACTCACCAGGTGATTTCTCACAACCCTACTTGGGTCGTGATTATTGAACTCAATATCCACCAGCTTCATTTCTTCTAAAAACATAGCCTCGGCTTTGGCATGGACAAAATATAACAAGGAATATGCGCCAATATGAATAGGGAAGGGTGACCATACCTTCTTTGATACTCCTTTGAGATCTCTGCTTATTTTGTTGAGCACAGTCTGCCTGGAGATCTCGTGACACAATAGCTTATCTCAAAAAAATAGCGGTAGAGAATATGGGGGGAAAGAGGTGCCGAAAACTTTGATATATGAAAATTCCACCTCTACATACCAATATTCCATACTACTCAGGTTGTTCATGATGCTATCCGAAATCTTGGGTGGTGGTTGGCTAACGATGGTGACGTGCAATGGGACCATTACTCAGTTAAAGATTTCATAAATGAATTCTTTGGCATTGTCCTCCCAAATCTTCGAGTGGTAGGCATGAATAGGCTCGGTATTAGATGGAGCCCAGCTCCAGTTCATTAATGGGAAGGGTGTCATGAAGAATATGGCATCCATGATGTAAGAAGACATAAAGAACGAAGTTGCTTTCTTACCTGCCCTCTGCGCTTGATATTCGGTAATTCGACTGGTTAGACTTTCAGACAACAGTTTGGCTGAGTCGAAGGAGAAGCCCTCGACGACTGTATGAATGAGAGATACCCATGGGAGGAAAAAATGGGTAGTTTCCTCCTTCCCATACAACCTGCAGGCCATCATTGCTATGTACCTGAATTGTGGCTCCAAGGAGGAGATTGAATAGATCCCGTTAGTGTCGGATCTGAATTTCGTGGGGTGTGAGACCCAATCTCTGATCAGATTGGACAAACTTCTTGTGTACTACTTGCACTCCTTATTTTTGAAACCTTCTAGAAATTTAGCATTGTGGGTGAGGTTCGGTGTGGGTGACAATTTATACATTGCCCACAAATGTTCTGGCCTGAAAGTCCCAATCATTACCTTCTTTCCGCTGATAATTGTTCTGGTTGGGATATCCACATGGTCCAGCACCCACCTAATCATATCATAATAGGGAATAAATTGGGGCCTTGCCGCTATTTTGTGCATTTTTTATTGAGCGACGATTTTGTATTTGGTTGATAAGTCGTCGTTCTCATTGTCGCTAGAATCATCTGAACAACTTACAGACTCGGATTGCAGAATGTTGGAAACATATGACCAGGTCTTGATAGCATTAACACTCTGCAGTGAGGTAATAGAAACCACATCTAAACCCTGACCTGAACTCTCGACAACTGCCTTGGACATTTTTCATGGAGCCATGATAGAGAAACCTGCGACTAGACCTCCTATCAAAAAAATTGAAAAGCACGAAACAATGGTTATCCTGATGAAATGGTTCTAAGCGCAAATATAAATGAAAATTGAAATAATGAAGGAAAAACTCTTCATCTTGGTCATTTAAACCCATGGGTGTCCTTGCCAACAGAACGGTCAAATCACTTAATAGAAATATTTAGAAGTAAAAACGAGATCCTACTATCAGTCACCTCACTACAATTCAAATAAATGCCATAAATGCATTGACGAGTCGAAACACGAAAAAATGCAAAAACATTTAAAACTCACTCCATAGATGGTGCGTGTTAAAGGTTGTTTAATGCGTTGATTAATCCAGTTTATTTCCTTTAATTAAGTACGTTTTAGTCTTTAATCCCCCTTTTTCAGCGTTTGTCGTATTGGAAGATTTCACTCCTAGATTTCAAGCCCCCAAAACCCAAAATCACGATGATGTGATTTATTTGATTACTCGTGATCTGACTTAAGCTCCTAATTAACCCACGCTTAATTAATGAATATCGCGACTTCGTGACTCGGAGGTACGAAGGTGCTGCTTTTTGGGAGAGTGATCACCGAGTTGCGAAATCGTGATCGTGCTTAACCAAGGTTTAAAATGATTTACTCCTGACACTAACCTGGGTAAAATTTAAAACTGTTATCGCCACTTCGCGTGTCGGGATACTAAGGACAGTGGGAAGCATTGCGAAATAAGAAAAATCCTGAAACTATCTTTTTTGGATTAAATATAACATCTCACTTATTTAGAAGAAGGCGGATCCAACATCGACTCAGGGATATAGAAAGATCCAAATACCAAGAGGTCAAGCAGACCCTATTGAGATAGGGGTGTTGCATCAAGTGGTATCAGAGCATATACAATTTTTTTTTCTATAGAAGGAAGACAGAGGACAGTTGTAATTTGAATTCTGCGTGGACAGATTGAAACAATGCTGCTGAGGATACATCAAGAGAGACCCATGCTCGATCCAGCCATGGAAAGGAAAATGAGAGAACTTCGTGCTCGATTGGTTGCTATGGAGACATCATGGAGGCGAACACCTGATACTGGAGATATCAGTGAGGCTGAAAGAGAAAACAAATCTGGACTTGAAGAAGAAGTTGTAGCCGAAGATGCTGCAGAGGAACATCTATTCAAAGCTATTTCAAGGATAGGTGCTAGAGAAAAAATGGACATCCCGATGTATGAAGGAAAATTAGACGTTGAGGAGCTGCTATATTGTTTTAGAGCTCTAGATAAATACTTTGACTATGAAGATATCGAAGAATATAAGAAAGTAAACCACATTGTCACTAGACTGAAAGGGCATGCAACACTGTGGTGGGATGAACTGCAGGCTGACAGGCATTGCAAAGGAAAACACAGAATCAAAAGCTGGGATAGGATGGTAGCAAAGATGAAAGCCAATTTTATACCTAGAGATTACCAAATTAATCGCTTTCTAAGAATGCATAATTTGAGACAGAAAGGGATGACAGTGAAGGAATACACTGAAGAATTTTACAGACTCAACATTAGAGCTGGTCACTGCGAGAGTGATGATGAAAAATTTGCCAGATACGTGAATGGAATGAGATATGAGATTCAAGATGAGATGAGCATGGTGACAATCAAGAATGTGGAAGATGCTTATCAGATTGCTTCAAAGGCAGAAGTAAAATTGGCCCGAAATAAAGGTCAAAGGGGCAGAGGTAGAAGTCAAAGCAGAGGCAAAGCAATTTCCCAGGACAGAGTACAGAAGCCCAAGGATGAAGAAAAGAAACCTCATAACCACCTAGAAAGGGGAGGAAGGTTACAAGGAGGATATTATGCTGATAGGAACAATTTTCCTTGAGCTAGAGGAAGAGGCAAAGGAGGTGAAATAAAGTGTTTTGTCTGTGGAAAGATTGGAAACAAATCTTTTGAATGTACCGATAGAAAAAGAGGTGGAGGAGGAGAAGCTCACATTTTAGAAGCACAAAGGAAAAATGGTGAGGCAGAATATGCAGAAGGCGGAAGATCCTTAATGATGAGGAAAATTCTCTTGAAGCCAGAGAAAGAGATGGAGAATCCATTCCAAAGGAACAGTTTGTTCAAAACTGCTTGAAAGACCAAGGATAGGATATGCAAGGTGATAGTTGACAGTGGAAGTATAGATAATCTAGTATCCACAAAAATGGTGGAGAAGATGGAATTGGAGACAGTTGCACATCTGAGCCCATACAAAGTTTCATAGTTGCAAAAAGGACATTAGGTAATAGTCCCTAAACAGTGTTTAGTTGAATTTAAGATAGGGGGATATAGAGATGAGATCTTATGTGATGCTATTCCCATGGATGTCTATCATATTTTGTTGGGGAGGCCTTGGCAATATGACAGAAATGTTATTCATGACGAAAGAAAGAACACATACACCTTGGATAAGAATGGTAGGACGCATATGTTGTTGTCAATTAAAGACAAGAAGGTGAAAGAAGAAACAATCAATACTATACTTCTCATGAGTGGGAAGGAACTTTTGGATGAAGTCAAGAAAGATGAAGAAATGCAGTTTGTTGTGGTGAGAAAAACTAGAGTCACCTTGACCAATACCTCAATAGATGATCTACCTGAGGAGATTCAGGAAATGCTAGAGAAATTCACTGATATAGTGGTGGATGATTTACCTTGTTCGTTGTCGCCCATCAGGAGTATAAGCCATCACATCGACCTTATACCAGGGGCGATTTTTCCAAACAAAGTAGCATACATATTGACGCCACGGGAGAATGAAGAAGTTAAGAAGAAATTTCGGGATTTGATGGACAAAGGTTTGATTAGAGAAAGATTGAGTCCATGTGTTGTGCCAACAGTGTTAAGTCCGAATAAGGATGGTGGATGGAGGATGTGTACAGACTCAAGGGATATAAACAAAATCACCATAAGGTATAGATTTCCTTTACCTAGGATGGATGACTTGATGGATTGCTTGAGTGGAGCAATTTTTTTTTCAAAAAATTATTTGAAGAGTGGATATCATCATATTAGAATGAGGGAAGGTGATGAATGGAAGACAACATTCAAGACAAATGAAGGGTTGTATGAATGGCTTGTCATGCCGTTTGGTTTGACGAATGCGCCAAGTGCTTTTATGAGATTGATGAACGAAGTCTTGAAAGGTTTCATTGGGAAGTTTTTAATTGTGTATCTTGATGATATACTAATCTTCATTAAGACTAAGGAAGAACATTTGAGACATTTAACTCTAGTAATGAGGAGGTTGCAATAAGAGAAATTGTTGATAAATCTGAAGAAGACATCTTTCATGAAGATATAACTCATTTATTTAGGTTTTGTGATCTCTTTGAATGAGTTGAATATGGATCCTGAAAAGGTAAAATAAATCAAAGAATGTTCGTCGCCAAGGAATATCTTTGAAGTCAAAAGCTTCCATGGACTAGCCAGTTTTTACAGGAAGTTCATCAGAAATTTTAGTGGAATTTGTGCATCAATGATGGACAAAGTCAAGAAAAGACATAAATATTTTCATTGGATAGAGGAAGCGGAGAAAAGTTTCAATTTGTTAAAGGAGAAGATAATCGGATAGCCAGTTCTAGTTCTACCAGATTTTAGTAAGACATTTCAAGTGAGATGTGACACAAGTGGATTTGCGATTGGAGTAGTCTTAAGTCAAGACAATAGACCAGTTGCATACTTCATTGAGAAGTTGAATGATGCCAAGAATAATTATTCCACGTATGATAAGGAGTTTTATGTAGTCATACAGGCACTAAAGAAATGGAGACACTATCTGGTTCCAAAAGAGTTTGTTTTGTATAGAGACAACCAGGCCTTACAATTTATAACCAGATAGGAGAAACTGAACCAGAAACATGAAAAATGGGTTGAATTTATACATAACTTTACTTTTGTTATAAATAACATTTCTAGAAATGCTAACAAGGTTGTTGATGCATTGAGCAAGAAATGTTTGATTCTGCAGAAGTTTTATGTGAAAACCTTAGGTTTTGATAGCCTTAAGGACATGTACAGAGATGTTTCAGATTTCAAGGACACTTATGAAGCATGTGAGAATCTTGTTCTGAGATATAGAAGCCAATGGATTGAATACTTGATCTAGGATGGATTACTATTCAAAGGAAATTAGTTGTGTATCTCGAATAGTTCTATTAGAGAAAACCTTTTGAAGGAAAAGAATAGTGGGGGATTGGCTAGACATTT
>JASDQU010420292.1:0-10177 GCA_032191745.1 Picea mariana
GACCATTATGGTGTCGGCCATTCCTTGATAAGCGAAATCATCAATGTCGTTTAGGTTATTGTCTTTGACCGATGATTGTTCTGTGTTTAGGGACTTCTCATAATCTTCTTTGGTCAAGTGAGGTCGTACACAGTCATCGTCTAAGTTGTTTACGTCTTCTTCTAAGTCTTCGAATTCTTTCATATCATTTCCCCCTATAAAATTTTCATTTTTCAGAGGTGCTTGGATATTTTGTTCTTCATTTTTAATTTGTCTTGGTTGGAACTAAGGATTGGGATTTCTCCTGAATTCTCTCTTAACGTATTGATCATCTTTCGATTGATCTAGCTCCATTATCAAGATTTTGTTTGATAGTTCTTTTATTATCCTAGCCATGTCATCCATTTTTTCATCTGAGGACCTTCAAGATCTAGAGGGACCTGCTTGTTCTCTGAGACGTCTAGTTTCTATGTTTCCCATTTCAATTTTTGTTTTTGATTTACCCGAAGCCATCATGTTTGACTCAATTTCCACAGCGTCATATTGCATTCAGGTTAGATCGGCCCCTCTCCTTTCTCTTAATAATAGAGCGAAATCGGGTTCAAAAGCTCTTGCGAAAGTTACTTTGGCATTGGGTTGAGACGGTTTAAATTCAACACGGATCTTATTATACAACTTGTTAAACCTTTGGATAAATTCCATAACAGTTTCAAGTCCCTTTTTCTTTAAAGACCCGAACTCGGTCAAATAGTATAAATGATCCTTTCTTTCGCCCCACTGTTTGAGGAAGAGGTCTTCTAGAGCATCGTAGGATATCATTGAACCTGAGGCCAGGCTCTGAAACCAAGTTCTTACTTGTCCCTCGAAGGTTTGGACAAATAATCGGGAATACATGTCCTCGTGCTCAAGACCTAGAATATCAGCGAATTGATCAAAAAAATTGATATGCTCTGTTGCAGTTAGATCCCCTTCTCCTGTGAACTTGGGTAGGTTTTTCATATAGTTCTCAGGTATATTATGGAGAGGTACCGGAAGGACCAAGGGGGTGTATCTAGCAGCTACCTTGGTAAAAACCCTGGGAGGCGGTTGTTGGCCTTGGCCTCCTATTCCCCCCGCTCCTCCTCCAGCGATGGCCATGGATAACCTAGGAGAGGAAATCGATGCGTTATAAAGAGGGTTGGCGAAGATGTATAGCGACTCACTAGCTTTTTCCGGGGTGGAAAGGGGAAAAATTGGGAAACTTTTTACCAGGGCAGGTGGAAGGAGAAAAAGGAGAAGAAGGTATTTGTGGACTCAGCTCCTCTGACTTGCAGGATATGTAAATGGGAGAACCCACCGGTGTTGAGTCTGTGTATGTGGAAAATTCTTCAATACCTTGAGTGACAGAGGGGTTTTGATTCGATGGTATATTGATAGGGATGAGCTTCAAGGCAGGAGTGTCGCCCCTTGTAGCATGAGAGGTCTCGGTTTTGATCTCGGGTAGGAGCTGCTCAGACTTCAGGGTTTCAGCTTCCACGACACTGTCCGATATTTCCCTAAGAGGAAGTTCTCGTGAGGGGGATGGTTCGAGAAAGGTCTTATCTTTAGACTGATTGGACTTGGGTTGATAGGCAACCACATTTTGTTTAAAAAGATCCCTTGGTCTTAGTATTTTTTCAGGGTCGAAAACTGGCACCCTCTGTTTGGCGTCTGGGTATTGTCTGGTGTTCTTCCAAAAGGATGCCAGCTTACTTAAGAGTGGATTCACCAAGTGAATGGTGAAGTTTTATCCTTAAAAAGGTGTTCGCTCTTTGTTCACTATCAAAAAATGAAACTTGGAAATGTCATTTTCTCAGGGGAAAGTGACTGCGATTCTTCGTCCCCCGCAATGGTGCCAGAAAGATGTTGGTCCTGAGTCTACACTTAAGGCTATAAAGTGTAGAGTCTAGGCATCTGAAAAGAGAAAAAGAAAAGGGGGGAGACAAATTGGGGGGATGAGGCTATAGTCGATCTCTGAGCTGTCTTTGCCTAACTTCCAAATATTCTTGAACATTGATATCATGTTCGATGGTGAACCATGAACGTTCAAGCTCTGTCCAGGTGATGGTAGTCTTAAGTATGGTATCGAAAAGATTCAAAGAAATGTTGGTTTGACCCAATGGGCTAGGTTCGATGTTGGGTTGCCTTGCGACGGGTACAGTCATGGGGAGAACAAAGCTTTTAGAAGAGGGTTGATGTTCTTAAAATGCTTATTTCAATTTTAGATTATACGAGGAAAATTCAGTGAAGCCAAACGAAGGGTTTAATGAAATCAAAGGCCATTTTCCATAACTGAGTCAAAATCTTGAGACCGAGTGAGAAAACATAGAGCCGTCAACAGAGTGGGGCATCAATTTTAGAGGAATCCCATGCTGTGGCAGAAGAAGAAAAGACAGGAATACCTTGATAAAAGCATATAATGTAGAAATCTAAGTAATTCACAGATCTTGTACCTACTAGTAGCCGATATAGAGGAAAAACTATAAATAACTAGATACCTAGAACATGATAGCCACAGTAGAAGTTATACTAAATTGCAACTAAAACATTCATCAAAGACATATATGTAAAAGAAATGACATGAAGCATGAAATACAGAGAAAAAACACATAACTCAATTGACGGAATATGGAGTCTTCAAATTGCTTTTGTATTAATCCTGGCTAAAAGAACTTTTTCTATTACAATCTATCCACTAGCCAAAAGCCCTTTCTATTACAATTTTTTTTCTATTTAAACGAACTTCTGAACATCTAGAATTCTGATTGTTCTGGAAAATTGTCATTTACAAATGGAAAATTTGAGTGTTTCATCTCCTCATCTTTGTATACCCTCGTAAGGGTGGAGCACCTTCCTTTCCTTGCCCTTCGGGCTCTAGAAATAGAACAGGTTGACATCTGTCATCATTTAGCACCAGAAACCTGCCCCTTCGCCTGCTCGATGCAAATGACACACCTCTCCACCAACTGGGCTATCAACCTGAAAGGCTCTACTTGGTTGCTTGCTTCAAAGGTGTAACAACTCTTCACCAATTGTGGCAAACTTTTCCCTACTTGTCAGTCCTCCATCATGATGGAGCATAATTGTAAACTTGGCTGTACTAGCCATTTGTCCACTTGGTCCATATCAACCTGTCTTATTTGGGATATCTCCACTTGTTCCTTCTCCATGTTTTCTTTGATGTCCAGCAAGTGTTTAGCGATATTGATTTTGCCCAGCGTCCCAACACTTCTTTCCTTATCAAGGTCTAGCAAACTTTTACTTATCAAAGAAAACATTTCCTCACAAGAATTATTCACTTCGTTAGCTCTCCCCTTGCTTTCTGATATATCTTGCTCCCTGACCTTCAACAGGATATTTCCTCTAGTTTATTCTAGATGGATAATTTGGAGCTGTCGACCGTCTCTATCTTCGTCGTAGCTATAACAACATCTTGGAAAGTGACTCGTGTTTCCCCGGCTTCTCTTTCTCTCAAAGAAATATTTTCTAACAATTGATCTATCATCTGGAAATGGTTTTGAATGGTTCCAACTTTTACAAGCAGGTTTGTTGAGCCGTTAATACCTTATGTCGGATTTCGGTGGCCTAGAATCTGAACATTTTTATGTCTAAAACCTTATTCTAGGCCACTTCCAATTTCGATTGTAACTTTATAATTTGTTGCCCCTGCTGGCTTACCTGTGTTTGGCTAATTTGCGCCGACTGGCACACCTGCTCGAGGTCGGACCTGAGCTTCTCGATCTCTTGCAGGTTGACTATTCGGGCTTCCTCAAGGATTTTGCTCACCTCGTCCCTGACATTCGCTTCAACAGTAGCCATTTTAGCTTCTAACTTGCCGATCAAGAGGTTCTTTCATTTCAACTGGGCCTTCACATTTCCAACTGAGTATTGATTTGTTGTAGCATAAGCCCCTAGTGTTCCGTCTATCTTGTCTGCAAACTCTTCCTCTTTCACGGCCCTTCCATCTGTCATGATTTAAAAAAAATTAGCCATTGTGCCCTCCCTTTGATATAATCCTTGCCTCACCATGGACTTCCTTTTTTTTATCAAAGAAAAATTCATTGGGAGGTAGCTCCTCTATGGAAATGGGCATCAGTTCTTCATTGAATATCCACTTTGCATCAAGATCCCATTTTGTGAACTGTAAGGGTGTGACAATGGCGATCGCACTGTCGATTTCCTTGGATGGTTGTTTCAGGGTAGCATTTGTGGCTGTCTTGTTTGACGTGAGCGGTAATGAGTTGCCCGACCCCTTCAAGGGCATCTCTGTTTGGCCTTGGGCCTGCTTACCCGGTGTACCCTTTTCGGGGTTTCCTTCTTGTTGGTAGGGGATTTTGGCTCCTCGCTCTGAGGTTCCAGACTCCCCTATTTTCTCTTGGTTCTTCTCCTTCCTAGGAATTGAGTCCTTTGAACCTTTGACCCCGTCTGTTGTGTGACCGGAAGCTTTGGGGTTTCACCTTGTAAAATCTGAGGGAGACAACTCCGTCGGTGCTCCTGAAATCTAAAGAAATTGGGCTTATCTCCGGGTGGCAGGGCTTGAATCCGACTTAAGACTTCCAAGTAGGACCTCGCACCCTAGAATATTTCATCATCAGGGGAATCCTCATGTTCATATCGCTTCAGGCCACAACTCACCAGGTGATTTCTCACAACCCTACTTGGGTCGTGATTATTGAACTCAATATCCACCAGCTTCATTTCTTCTAAAAACATAGCCTCGGCTTTGGCATGGACAAAATATAACAAGGAATATGCGCCAATATGAATAGGGAAGGGTGACCATACCTTCTTTGATACTCCTTTGAGATCTCTGCTTATTTTGTTGAGCACAGTCTGCCTGGAGATCTCGTGACACAATAGCTTATCTCAAAAAAATAGCGGTAGAGAATATGGGGGGAAAGAGGTGCCGAAAACTTTGATATATGAAAATTCCACCTCTACATACCAATATTCCATACTACTCAGGTTGTTCATGATGCTATCCGAAATCTTGGGTGGTGGTTGGCTAACGATGGTGACGTGCAATGGGACCATTACTCAGTTAAAGATTTCATAAATGAATTCTTTGGCATTGTCCTCCCAAATCTTCGAGTGGTAGGCATGAATAGGCTCGGTATTAGATGGAGCCCAGCTCCAGTTCATTAATGGGAAGGGTGTCATGAAGAATATGGCATCCATGATGTAAGAAGACATAAAGAACGAAGTTGCTTTCTTACCTGCCCTCTGCGCTTGATATTCGGTAATTCGACTGGTTAGACTTTCAGACAACAGTTTGGCTGAGTCGAAGGAGAAGCCCTCGACGACTGTATGAATGAGAGATACCCATGGGAGGAAAAAATGGGTAGTTTCCTCCTTCCCATACAACCTGCAGGCCATCATTGCTATGTACCTGAATTGTGGCTCCAAGGAGGAGATTGAATAGATCCCGTTAGTGTCGGATCTGAATTTCGTGGGGTGTGAGACCCAATCTCTGATCAGATTGGACAAACTTCTTGTGTACTACTTGCACTCCTTATTTTTGAAACCTTCTAGAAATTTAGCATTGTGGGTGAGGTTCGGTGTGGGTGACAATTTATACATTGCCCACAAATGTTCTGGCCTGAAAGTCCCAATCATTACCTTCTTTCCGCTGATAATTGTTCTGGTTGGGATATCCACATGGTCCAGCACCCACCTAATCATATCATAATAGGGAATAAATTGGGGCCTTGCCGCTATTTTGTGCATTTTTTATTGAGCGACGATTTTGTATTTGGTTGATAAGTCGTCGTTCTCATTGTCGCTAGAATCATCTGAACAACTTACAGACTCGGATTGCAGAATGTTGGAAACATATGACCAGGTCTTGATAGCATTAACACTCTGCAGTGAGGTAATAGAAACCACATCTAAACCCTGACCTGAACTCTCGACAACTGCCTTGGACATTTTTCATGGAGCCATGATAGAGAAACCTGCGACTAGACCTCCTATCAAAAAAATTGAAAAGCACGAAACAATGGTTATCCTGATGAAATGGTTCTAAGCGCAAATATAAATGAAAATTGAAATAATGAAGGAAAAACTCTTCATCTTGGTCATTTAAACCCATGGGTGTCCTTGCCAACAGAACGGTCAAATCACTTAATAGAAATATTTAGAAGTAAAAACGAGATCCTACTATCAGTCACCTCACTACAATTCAAATAAATGCCATAAATGCATTGACGAGTCGAAACACGAAAAAATGCAAAAACATTTAAAACTCACTCCATAGATGGTGCGTGTTAAAGGTTGTTTAATGCGTTGATTAATCCAGTTTATTTCCTTTAATTAAGTACGTTTTAGTCTTTAATCCCCCTTTTTCAGCGTTTGTCGTATTGGAAGATTTCACTCCTAGATTTCAAGCCCCCAAAACCCAAAATCACGATGATGTGATTTATTTGATTACTCGTGATCTGACTTAAGCTCCTAATTAACCCACGCTTAATTAATGAATATCGCGACTTCGTGACTCGGAGGTACGAAGGTGCTGCTTTTTGGGAGAGTGATCACCGAGTTGCGAAATCGTGATCGTGCTTAACCAAGGTTTAAAATGATTTACTCCTGACACTAACCTGGGTAAAATTTAAAACTGTTATCGCCACTTCGCGTGTCGGGATACTAAGGACAGTGGGAAGCATTGCGAAATAAGAAAAATCCTGAAACTATCTTTTTTGGATTAAATATAACATCTCACTTATTTAGAAGAAGGCGGATCCAACATCGACTCAGGGATATAGAAAGATCCAAATACCAAGAGGTCAAGCAGACCCTATTGAGATAGGGGTGTTGCATCAAGTGGTATCAGAGCATATACAATTTTTTTTTCTATAGAAGGAAGACAGAGGACAGTTGTAATTTGAATTCTGCGTGGACAGATTGAAACAATGCTGCTGAGGATACATCAAGAGAGACCCATGCTCGATCCAGCCATGGAAAGGAAAATGAGAGAACTTCGTGCTCGATTGGTTGCTATGGAGACATCATGGAGGCGAACACCTGATACTGGAGATATCAGTGAGGCTGAAAGAGAAAACAAATCTGGACTTGAAGAAGAAGTTGTAGCCGAAGATGCTGCAGAGGAACATCTATTCAAAGCTATTTCAAGGATAGGTGCTAGAGAAAAAATGGACATCCCGATGTATGAAGGAAAATTAGACGTTGAGGAGCTGCTATATTGTTTTAGAGCTCTAGATAAATACTTTGACTATGAAGATATCGAAGAATATAAGAAAGTAAACCACATTGTCACTAGACTGAAAGGGCATGCAACACTGTGGTGGGATGAACTGCAGGCTGACAGGCATTGCAAAGGAAAACACAGAATCAAAAGCTGGGATAGGATGGTAGCAAAGATGAAAGCCAATTTTATACCTAGAGATTACCAAATTAATCGCTTTCTAAGAATGCATAATTTGAGACAGAAAGGGATGACAGTGAAGGAATACACTGAAGAATTTTACAGACTCAACATTAGAGCTGGTCACTGCGAGAGTGATGATGAAAAATTTGCCAGATACGTGAATGGAATGAGATATGAGATTCAAGATGAGATGAGCATGGTGACAATCAAGAATGTGGAAGATGCTTATCAGATTGCTTCAAAGGCAGAAGTAAAATTGGCCCGAAATAAAGGTCAAAGGGGCAGAGGTAGAAGTCAAAGCAGAGGCAAAGCAATTTCCCAGGACAGAGTACAGAAGCCCAAGGATGAAGAAAAGAAACCTCATAACCACCTAGAAAGGGGAGGAAGGTTACAAGGAGGATATTATGCTGATAGGAACAATTTTCCTTGAGCTAGAGGAAGAGGCAAAGGAGGTGAAATAAAGTGTTTTGTCTGTGGAAAGATTGGAAACAAATCTTTTGAATGTACCGATAGAAAAAGAGGTGGAGGAGGAGAAGCTCACATTTTAGAAGCACAAAGGAAAAATGGTGAGGCAGAATATGCAGAAGGCGGAAGATCCTTAATGATGAGGAAAATTCTCTTGAAGCCAGAGAAAGAGATGGAGAATCCATTCCAAAGGAACAGTTTGTTCAAAACTGCTTGAAAGACCAAGGATAGGATATGCAAGGTGATAGTTGACAGTGGAAGTATAGATAATCTAGTATCCACAAAAATGGTGGAGAAGATGGAATTGGAGACAGTTGCACATCTGAGCCCATACAAAGTTTCATAGTTGCAAAAAGGACATTAGGTAATAGTCCCTAAACAGTGTTTAGTTGAATTTAAGATAGGGGGATATAGAGATGAGATCTTATGTGATGCTATTCCCATGGATGTCTATCATATTTTGTTGGGGAGGCCTTGGCAATATGACAGAAATGTTATTCATGACGAAAGAAAGAACACATACACCTTGGATAAGAATGGTAGGACGCATATGTTGTTGTCAATTAAAGACAAGAAGGTGAAAGAAGAAACAATCAATACTATACTTCTCATGAGTGGGAAGGAACTTTTGGATGAAGTCAAGAAAGATGAAGAAATGCAGTTTGTTGTGGTGAGAAAAACTAGAGTCACCTTGACCAATACCTCAATAGATGATCTACCTGAGGAGATTCAGGAAATGCTAGAGAAATTCACTGATATAGTGGTGGATGATTTACCTTGTTCGTTGTCGCCCATCAGGAGTATAAGCCATCACATCGACCTTATACCAGGGGCGATTTTTCCAAACAAAGTAGCATACATATTGACGCCACGGGAGAATGAAGAAGTTAAGAAGAAATTTCGGGATTTGATGGACAAAGGTTTGATTAGAGAAAGATTGAGTCCATGTGTTGTGCCAACAGTGTTAAGTCCGAATAAGGATGGTGGATGGAGGATGTGTACAGACTCAAGGGATATAAACAAAATCACCATAAGGTATAGATTTCCTTTACCTAGGATGGATGACTTGATGGATTGCTTGAGTGGAGCAATTTTTTTTTCAAAAAATTATTTGAAGAGTGGATATCATCATATTAGAATGAGGGAAGGTGATGAATGGAAGACAACATTCAAGACAAATGAAGGGTTGTATGAATGGCTTGTCATGCCGTTTGGTTTGACGAATGCGCCAAGTGCTTTTATGAGATTGATGAACGAAGTCTTGAAAGGTTTCATTGGGAAGTTTTTAATTGTGTATCTTGATGATATACTAATCTTCATTAAGACTAAGGAAGAACATTTGAGACATTTAACTCTAGTAATGAGGAGGTTGCAATAAGAGAAATTGTTGATAAATCTGAAGAAGACATCTTTCATGAAGATATAACTCATTTATTTAGGTTTTGTGATCTCTTTGAATGAGTTGAATATGGATCCTGAAAAGGTAAAATAAATCAAAGAATGTTCGTCGCCAAGGAATATCTTTGAAGTCAAAAGCTTCCATGGACTAGCCAGTTTTTACAGGAAGTTCATCAGAAATTTTAGTGGAATTTGTGCATCAATGATGGACAAAGTCAAGAAAAGACATAAATATTTTCATTGGATAGAGGAAGCGGAGAAAAGTTTCAATTTGTTAAAGGAGAAGATAATCGGATAGCCAGTTCTAGTTCTACCAGATTTTAGTAAGACATTTCAAGTGAGATGTGACACAAGTGGATTTGCGATTGGAGTAGTCTTAAGTCAAGACAATAGACCAGTTGCATACTTCATTGAGAAGTTGAATGATGCCAAGAATAATTATTCCACGTATGATAAGGAGTTTTATGTAGTCATACAGGCACTAAAGAAATGGAGACACTATCTGGTTCCAAAAGAGTTTGTTTTGTATAGAGACAACCAGGCCTTACAATTTATAACCAGATAGGAGAAACTGAACCAGAAACATGAAAAATGGGTTGAATTTATACATAACTTTACTTTTGTTATAAATAACATTTCTAGAAATGCTAACAAGGTTGTTGATGCATTGAGCAAGAAATGTTTGATTCTGCAGAAGTTTTATGTGAAAACCTTAGGTTTTGATAGCCTTAAGGACATGTACAGAGATGTTTCAGATTTCAAGGACACTTATGAAGCATGTGAGAATCTTGTTCTGAGATATAGAAGCCAATGGATTGAATACTTGATCTAGGATGGATTACTATTCAAAGGAAATTAGTTGTGTATCTCGAATAGTTCTATTAGAGAAAACCTTTTGAAGGAAAAGAATAGTGGGGGATTGGCTAGACATTT
>JASDQU010420293.1:0-10177 GCA_032191745.1 Picea mariana
TTTAGATACCCATCGGTCGTTGGATCTAATAGGATTTGCACGGGGGTTAAACCCTCGTAAGCAGAGGTGAATGTCCCGAAAGGCATCGGGATATCGGGACTTCAGCAATCGGGATATCGGAAGTCTTGAGGACAGGAGATCAGAAATCTCCATGGTGAAAACAATGAATTGATCAGAGCTATCCATCTGCGGAAGGACGCATGTCAGAATCATCCGTTTCAGAGATTCGGACATCGGAGGACAGAAGGGGAAGTCCTTCAACTTCGTGAGTTGCAAAGCGGTGAGAAGATCAGAACCATCAATCTGAGGAGGACATGTTGTAGAAATCTTGGAGTCGGCGAAGAGCCGAGAGAGCCAGGGTTTGGGTCTCACAAACTCGGAAGTTCGGAGGGTGAGATGCCAAGCCTTGGGTGCTCCAACTCACGAAGTGGCGAGAAGTGAAAAGTGCCAGAGTTAGGCCTAGCTGGTGGTCACGCGCGAAGGGCGCTGACAAGAGAAGGAGTGTGCCGTATCGACATTTTGGGAATCGAATTTTCAGGATTCGAGAGACCGAGAGGTCAAGCACTTGGGCTGCGAAACCCCGAAATAAGGTCAGGGTCATATGTAAATAGGTTGTGTGGGCCAAGACTTAGCCCTGAGGGCTAGTTGCCGATAGAGGCGTTTTGGCATATCGGAAGATCGGTGCTCGGGATATTGTGGGAACAAGGGTTCTCATGACATCGAGAATTAAGAAACCCTGACACCCGAAGTTTGCATTTCCTGTGGGAAAAATGTTCATGGTCGCATTCGGGCCGTAGAGGAGAAAGGACCTGTGGATCGGGTTTTAACAGAGATTCCAGTAGGGAATCGAAAGAGCTAATTCGGCTCGGGAATTGAATGAATGATCCTGTGAGCAGACGTAGAGTGCGTGTGCATGTGCATCAATATCCATGAGTTCCCAATAATCCATTCTAAAAGAATAACAAAGAGAACACCATAACACTTGCATAGACACCATAATAAGAGCCACATCGAGGCCCAACAAAGAACGAGATGCTAAAGAGATAAAATAAGGTTCGAAATTTTCAAACCAAAGGAATTTGAAAATATTAATTGGAAACTCGATGCCAAAGAGATAAAATAGGGTTCAAAATTTCCAAACTAAACGAATTTGAAAACATTCATTGGAAACCCAAAGAACATACATCCTCCAAGAATGAAAGCACGAAAAAAAATAAAACAACCAATGCCTATGAAGAAAATTTAAATAAACACCCTGTGGTACTAGGAAACCAAATACTTGCCTAGGCGATTTGAGATCAAAGAATTATGCATAATCACACCACTTTGATATAACAAAGCAATAAATCACTGAAAATGGAGCAGGATTCAACTATCAAAACTTCCAAATTACTCACCAACCTAAACAATTAATATCTCCCCCATCGCAGATGCCACATGAGGGGGTTCACTAGGATTTTGAAGCAATAAGATATGCAAGGATACCCCATCAAAAATACATACCCTTCTAAGGATATTCCTAACTAGAGCTACTTCCTTGACACTGCAATCTGGTATGCTTAATCCCACTGTGACCAAGGAACACACCACTCCCAAGTTCATAATCATGTGAATGCATACTTGTGAGCATGTGACCAAAAGACCCCCATCTCTTCTCATAACTGCCTCTAAGATATAGTTGGATGACCGCACGTTGAGCCATCTGATGCCTTAAATCTTTGATAAGTGGCTTAGACATGATGTTGATATGCTATGGAATGGGTAAAACGATTTGGTTTCAATTGATGCTAATAACCCCCTCTTTTAAGAGGGTGGCTTTATTAGCAAAATTATATGCAACTTGATTGTTTTCCTTGAATACATAAAATAATCTAATACTAGAAAATTTAAGCACCTCTTTCTCAATCTAACAATGAATCTAGAATATTATGAGGAACATTCTTTGAAACTATTTTTCCTATATTAAGCTTTGAATCCCCAACAACAATCAATAATTGAATATTAGCTTCAATGACTAACTTCAACTCTTACATTAAAACATAAACTTTCCCTAGATAATTCTAAGCAATACATAAACCCAAGCAAACGAAAAATTTCTTGAACTCTTATGTAACATATAAAAACCCACTACACTTACCACCCAAAAAAAATAATTTAAATAAATATTTAAATAAAAAATTTGAATTTAAATTTTTAAATTTATGAAATTAAGAAAATCAAATTAAGTTAAAAATTTCTATGACGAAATTAAATTAAAAGATTATTTAGATAAAATTGATTAAAATTATAGTTTTGAGTTTGTTTGCTTGCTTTCTATTTTTAAATTTTACATATTTTAATATATGTTTTAAGTATTAAATTACTTAAAAATATACAAATATGAAAACACGATCATTATCATTAACGATACGATCAATATCGTTCATCTAGGCACGAATTTGGTTTTTGCAATGTCGTTTAGACGACCATTTCACATGGAGATTGAATATGGTGTTTCAAGTGAAGAACGGTTACACTACTTTGGAAACATTGGAGCCCCCTCCTAGGAACCTCCCTAAGTTCTAGAAAATGAAAATTCATAATGGATAATAATGTCTTAACTAGATCTAATTAAGCGTTAGATCATATAATACAACAAGGTAGTTGTAAAGCGCAACAATTCCTTGCCAATTGTACAGAGGAGGTGAGCAAGATGATAATTGTATAAGACATGGCTACCTAGCCCATGAAGTGTACATGTATTGTCCATCTAAGTTAAGGTGAGCAAGATGATAATTGTATAAGACATGGCTACCTAGCCATTCATCAAGTGTATATGTATTGTCTATCTAAGTTAAGAAGTTATGATCTTACTCCATCCCCTTATTGTTCAATTTTAACATTATTCATAAAATCTTATGAGTGTGATGTTTAATAATATTATTAAATGGATATTAATAAGTTATAATGTATGTCTCAAAGTTAATTCAAGTGATTCTAAACCAAATGTATATCTATCCCCATTATAAAAGTTCACAAGTTCAAATCTCTTGTTCGTGGATTAGGGAATTAGGCATGAAAAAATCTTATGTATGCATACGTGAATTTATGTAAATTTACATAAGCTAATTTATCTAAATAAATGTATATCTATCCCCATTATAAAAGTTCACAAGTTCAAATCTCTTGTTCGTGGATTAGGGAATTAGGCATGAAAAAATCTTATGTATGCATACGTGAATTTATGTAAATTTACATAAGCTAATTTATCTAAATTTACATAGGCTATCGTGTATTTAAAGTAGCTTACCTTTAGGCGTGTTTAAAATAGCTTACCTTTACGCACTTGAATTCACATGGATAATGTCACGTAGATATGATTTTGTATACATATACAAGATGTATGAACTTAGAATGATGCACGGATTTTGATTTTGTGTAAGATGTATGAAGTTTTAATGCTTTTTAAAGCTCAATCTAATTAAAATCAGTGATGCCCATAATCCATCGTGTGAATGAAAATATGTCGATTTTGGGCTAAGTGAATAGGTGTATAGTTTGGATATTTTTTAACTCAAATATCAAAGGCGAATTAATGACAATGTGTCTCATTATCATTTTAATAAATAACCTTTTCTCAAGGCATCAATAAGACAGGTTGTATGGGTGGGTTAATTAGGCATGAGGCTTTAAGATCTAAATACAAGGATTTAATGATCGTTTAAGGAATCACACCAAAAACATCAGATCTAAATAGTAAATAGAATAAAAATCCTGAAGATTGCACAACACAACAAAGATTAAATGAATGCCTTGTTATACTCTGTCTTATAAAAGAAATTACAACAACAAAAAATACTATACTGGAATGAATGCCTTGTTATACTCTGTTTTATAAAAGAAATTACAACAATAACCAAAAAACTATACTGGATTTTTGATCAACTCTCTGTAACGATAAAAAAAATAGTTCGAGATTGTGCAGTACACTCAACACAACTCTTTTTAAAAAGAAAAAAAAAAACTCAATAACACTATGTTACATTAAAAAATGCTACAACACTCAAACTATGAACACAACTTTGTTTCATAGGAAAAAATACAACACTTTGATAAGACAACAACACAACTATGGAATAAAATAGATAAAAATAGAAACTTTGATCATCTACAATTTGTTTACATAAAAAGGGGTAAGATTAAACCCCCGTAAACATTGTTGAGGAGCTGTGCAATAGAAAACGTGGAAGGAAAAATAAAAAAAATGTGGCAGGTGAAATCAAACACTTCAAAATTTTGACTTGACTTTTGGAGCGCATCAACCCAACCAAATGTCCTCAGAATGCCTAAAACTAGGCATTTGTTATTTCAATCTGCACCTTAATGTCAAGTTTTTTTAATTCCCAACAGTAGTCTAAGATTTGTTAATTTATCCTTTGGAAGAGATTTAGTGAAAATGTCTACAAGATGATCTTCAGATCGACAAAATTCGAAAGAGATGAAATTTTGTTGTACAAGATCTCGAATGAAATGATGTCGAATATCAATGTGATTGTTCGTGCTATGGAATACATGATTCTTCCTCATGGATATTGTTCAAAATTCGAAAGAGATGAAATTTTGTTGTACAAGATCTCAAATGAAATGATGTCGAATATTAATGTGATTGCTCGTGCTATGGAATACATGATTCTTCCTCATGGATATTGTTCTTTGATGATCACAATAGAGTTTGATTGGATTATTTACTTTCATTCCCATGTCTTCAAATAAACTTTCCATTCAAATGGCTTGTGTACCTGTTGATGATGTTGCAATAAACTCTTCTTCAGCTATATATAGAGCAACAATGGGTTGATTTTTGTTGCTCGAAGAAATAATATTTCCTCCAAAGAGAAACACATATCCATAAGTGCTCTTTCGATAATCCAATCAACATTCCCAATATGCATATGTGTATGCTACAACATTGGAATCTTTACTAGCATTATAAATCAATCTAGAAAACTGTGTACCACTTACATAACTACGGATTATTTTGGTTGCATGCCAATGAGACTCATGAGGTTGATACATGAACCTAGAAACTAGACTCACAACAAACATGATGTCTAGTCTAGTGGTTATCATATACATAAGACTGCCAATCAAATATATTTAATAAGTCTTCAACATATTTTGATTGACCAATGGATATATCTACAATTGTTTGCTTGATTTGCATACCCAAAAAATATTTCATTTCTCCTAAATCAGACGTCTCAAATTCAAATTTCATTACCTCTTTGAACTCCTTCACAAGTGAGGGTGAGGTGCTCATAAAAATTAATTCATTCACATATAAAAAAACAATGATGAAATCTGATCCCACAATCTTTTGTACAATGTACTCTCAGAAAGACATTTAACAAAGCCATGTTCATAAATATATTTATCAATTCTAGAGTAACAATCTCTAGGGGCTTGTTTAAGACCATAAAAAGTATTTTTAAGCCTATAAACCTTATCTTATTTACCTTTCGCAATGAAACCTTGAGTTTGTTCAACATAAACTTCTTCCTTCAAATATCCATTTAAGAAAGAAGATTTAACATCCATCTGATAAACTGTTAACTTTAACTGAGATGCAATGGAAAGAAAAGTTTTTACAGTTTCAAGTCTTTCTACTATAGCAAACATTTCCTCATGGTGAATTCCTTTTCACTGCACATATCCTTTTGCAACTAATCGTTCCTTGTATTTTGAAATACTTCCATCCATATTAAATTTTAGCTTGTAAATCCACTCTACACCAATAGTGGATTTTCCATGAGGAAGATCAACTAACTCCCATGTGTCATTTTTTTCAATATGTGACATTTCATCCTCTGTGGCTTGCATCCATGGATCATCAGTCCATGCTTCTTTAAAATTAAACAGTTCAACACAGGTAGAAGCAAAAAGACCAAAATTATCACTAACATACCTAGATGTCTCATATATCTCCTTCAAACTTCTGGTTTTTCTAGGAGGACTAGATAAATATATTGATTGTGTATCAACATGAGATCTTGCTATTAGATAAGGTGAAGGTGAAATTGATGGAGAAATAATTGAAGGTGAGCCTGCATTTCTTACAGTAGAGAGATGTAAAGATTGATTATTTTTTATCAAAAATTTGGTTTTCAATATGTGGAGTAAGCACTTTATCTTCTCCTTCATTTTTGTGATAAACTCCCCCTTCATCAAATATCACTTCTCCATGGATGATTTTAGGGGCTAAATTTCGCTCATGGGCTAGTTTTCCATGGTTTTTCCAAAAACGAGATTTGCTATTTTAAAAATGATTCGCCCAAATTCTATAGGATAAAATTATTTTACCTTAAAAATCGCCAAAATTTTATAAAAACTATATAAAATCCTTATAAATTTGAATATTTTTACAAAAATATCGCCAAACATTTATAGTTGGAATATGAATGATTAGTAAGATTCGCCAAGGTTTCTACATTTTAAAACAAAATTCCATCCTTAAAATCGTCATTGCACTTCTCTACTAACACAAATTTTATTAGTAAGTGGATCAAAACGACTATACTCTTTTATTTCTTCTGAATACATTTCACTAATTTTCCATCTAATTTATGTCTTTGTTATGCAGGAATGTGAACAAAGCATACAGTCCAAAATATTTTCAGATGAGAAATAATTGGTTTTCTACACAACCAAGCTTCATAAGGAGTAGAATTTGTTACCATATTTGTAGGAATTTTGTTGAGGATATATGTAGTTGTAGGACTGCATCTTCCCAATACATGTTTGACAAACTCATTTCTTTTAACATACATCTATCCATCTCTACAATTGTTCTAATTTTCTCTGATCCGCTACTCCATTTTGTTGAGGGTTATATGCAATAGTTAAATCCTTCTTTATCCCATGTAAGATGCAAAATTGTTTGAATTCATTAGGGGTGAATTCTCCACCTCAATCAGTTCTCAATACTTTCAAATAGTATCTTGATTCCTTCTCAACCAGCCCTTTAATTTTTTGAAAGAAACTAAAACCTTGAGACTTCTCACTTAAGAAATAAACCCAATACATCCTTGAAAAATCATTACAAAGAGAAGAAAATGAATATTGTTTCCAAGAGAGATCTACATGGGGCCATAAATATCTGCATGTACTAATGATCTAAAAATGATAAAGACTTGTATTCTTGAAAATATTTGCAAGTTTTAATTCAAGTGTTCTTATGCAAATGGATCAATTTTGCAAACACAACTTTTATTGAAATTACACATTCAAGATGCAAATAACAGTGAACAGAAAACACATAACACAACAAATGATAGAGGAGTTCACCCCTCTCTTGGGCTACATCTCCTGCTCCAGCTTCCAATGGATCTTTTGCATTATTTTCTCAAAGTGATAAAATATGTGCTTTACAATGCTCAAAATGACAAATAGATGGCTCCAATGGCTTCAGATTGTCCAAAAACCCCTAACTGGGCTTTTTCGGCACCTGGTTTGGCCAAAAATTGAAGAAGATAGGCTTCCTAGAAGTTCCCCTTCAAACTTGTTGTCTCTGGATCGCCAAAATGCACCTCTGTCTCCTCAACCTAGCCCCGATGCACATATTTGTGTTAAAACCTAGCACCGGGCGCAACTGCAAAATGGTGTGAACTGTAGGATGGTTAGGGTGCACCTAGATCCTAACCACCAAAACCGTGGACATATAGGACACCATGTGACCGCGCACTCATACAAAAAGGGGCCAAGGTTTTAAAACATATGGTAATAGGGTTGGAATGCACATGCACCGGTGGTTACATGGCATATATATATGACTGGGGGTTGGGGCTTAGCCCCAGCCCGAACCGTGCCCCAAATCACAACATTTGAAATTCAAATAAATTAATTCCCATATATATGTTAAGAACCATAGGTGGGCGCGCCAGTTGGGAATCCCTTCCCAAAGCTCTTCCCCTTGCCCAGAGGTCGCGGGGTCGAGTCCTGCTGACTACATAAGTTTTAAACCACTGTCCAAGTGACATGTGGTGGCCATTGATTGGGCCACATGTCACCATTCCATTCGCCACAAATAAGCGATGTGTTAGATGCCAATTCATCCACACGACTGCCAACCAGCACCTGCCATGTATCGTACGGCCCTGCCACATCTGCATCCATATGGACTGTACGGACTGTACAATCAACACACATTTTTTTTACTTGCTTGACGATTTGAACAGAACACGATATCTCTCTCATCCGACATTCGTTTGAACCCAAATGAATTGCATTAGATTTTTGATGACGAGGCCTACGCAACCGTTTGATTTGAAGTGATTCCGAGCACTTTGAATTTTGAGCAAAATTTGATCCCCTGGATCACACCTCCCCATTAGAAATCTTTTGGACCTCCAAAAGACTATTTTCAATATATTTGAATATGAGGGTATAGTTCCCTCATCTTTCCAACCTCAATCCACTTGGATTTTCTTGGGTTTGTGCCTTTAAGACCAATTCAAAGATATTCCACATTTCCTCGTTTTGAAGTTCTCATTCTCCTGTCAAGGATTGTGTCTTCATGTAGTTCTGTAAGATATTCTGGGGAGAAATTATCTATAGAAGGAATCTGAACATGTTCTCCTTGATCATCAATCAAAGGAGGCCCATACAATTTCAAATTCTCAACATTAACAGCTGCATACATTTTCATATAAGGAGGCAAATCTAAACGGAAGGCATTGTTACCAATCTTGTCAAGAATCTTGAAAGGACCATATCGGATTGGTTTCAATTTTTTACCTTCTTCTTTAAGCCTATCCTTACTAATATAAAGCCAAACTTCATCTCCAACTTGGAAATTGTGATCAACACGATGCTTGTCATGTCTTGTCTTGTACTTGGCTTGACTCTTTTCCAACTGTTCTTGTACCATTTGATGTATCGACTGAATTTTTTCAATGAAGTTTTCTGCCCTATCAATGTCATATTGATCATCAATAACAATATCCTTCCCAAAGATAAAATCTAAAGGAGATTTGAGAAAATATCCAAAACATGCTTTAAATGGCAATGTTTGAGTTGAAGAGTGCTTAGCTCGATTGTAAGCATGTTGAATGTAGTGTAAATGCTCATCCCAAAGTTCAGGATGCTTACTGCAATAACCATGAAGAAGATGCACCACTGTTCTATTTACCACTTTTGTCTGACCATCGATTTGGAGATGAAAAGTTGTGTTCTTTTTTAGTTTGGTGTCAATGAGTGCCCATAAACTCTACCAAAACTTCCCAATAAATCAAGAATCTCGATCAGAAATAATGGACTTAGGCAATCCAAAATGTACCCACACATTCTGAAAGAACATTTGTGTTGTTTGCTCAGTTGTAACCTACTTCTTACAAGGCATCAAAATACACATTTTGCTAAATCGATCAACGACAACATAAAGATAATCATGATTTCATTTAGACATAGGTAGACCTCCTACAAAGTCCATAGAAATACTTTCCCAAGGACGAGAAGGAACTGGAAGTGGAGTATACAAACCCAACTTTCTGTTGCTAGGTTTGTTTGTGGCACATAACGAACATCCTCGAACATATCTTGAAACACTTTCATTCATTTTAGGCCAATAGTAGTACCTTTGCAAATTAGCCATCGTCTTGCCTACACCAAACTAACTAGCAATAAGAGAAGAATGAGCTTCTCTTATTATGTTGATTCTTTCACCTTGTGGAATACATAGCTTGCCAAGATGATACAAAAGATTACCATGCACATGGTAATCCAATTCCTCAACATGGTTAGAATGACACAAAGTCGCATATACTTCTTTAAAATCAGCATCTAAAGTATATTGCTCAACATAACTCTCATGCATTATAGGACTATGCTTAAGAATAACTGAAGCACTAATAATAGGCCTTGAAAGCATATCAGCAACTTTGTTATAAATTCCCTTCTTATACCTTATGACCAAGTGGAATTGTTGTAGAAAACCCATTCATTTGAAGTGCCTTTCTTGTTGTAGCTTTTTTTGTGATTGTAAGTATTGCAGTGGTTGATGATCTGTGTGGACAATGGTTTCTTTCCCCAACAAATAATGTTTCCATTTTTTCACACTTTGCACCAATGCATACAACTCCTTATCATAAGTAGCATAGTTAATCATGGCACCATTAAAAGTTTCAGAATGAAAACAGATGGG
>JASDQU010420300.1:0-10177 GCA_032191745.1 Picea mariana
GGTCACGGGTATTTCTTGTTATTTTTATTGTATTCCAGTACAGATCCATGAGGTCTGACTGATGTTTAGTCTATATTTTCAGTAGGCGAGTTGTATTCCCATGCATGCACTATTGTTATTCAGAATATTGAGCTATTGTTATTCTATGCTATTGCATGCGTCATTTTATGATTGTTAAACCTTTATGATGTAACATGCAACTATAATAACCTACATGCAACCATAAAAACTGACATGCAAACACTATAAACGAAAGACATCGTCATCAATCACTAAAACGCATCCAGAAACCCCCAGAGTATCAGATCTACACGCTGGAACAGTGAGACAGTAGCAAATATCTAGATCATCCGGATCAGGTATATTTCACTTTTCCAATCTCAAGGGGGTGTTCCGAAGGGTTGTATGCTGTTATCAAATTAACATTTCTGCATAGAACTTTAATTGATTAGCAAACAATAAAAACTTCCTCTTGAGCTGCAAATAAGCAGTCAAAGGTGAGTTAAACTTGAAAAAAAGGTGGTTGAGATCAGATCCTAAATATAGCTGTAACAATGAATTTAATGGACATGACTGAAGTGAATGTGTGCCTTAGGTGAAGAAGACTCAAAATAAGTGCACTGTAAACTACCATAGCACTGCAAAACAACTTAATCAATGACATCCAATAGGTTCAAAGAGCTAGAACAAAGCATAATTGTACCTGTTATCGCACAATTTGTACTTGCCCCAAAGCCCAAGGCAAGTGGGTATAGAATTGGTGTAACTGGGAATAACCTATCACTGTCACCTTAATAGGAGATCCCTTTCTATTTAGGAGTATGTTAAGACTACCCCAGGGGAGACGTCCTCGAGTTCGGAGACGTCCCCGGTGAACTCGGGGTTTGAGAAGGCTAAGGCAAGTAATCACAAGGAAACCCTTCCCCTCTCACAGATCACTCAAGTCAAAGGGTTCTTTATGTCTTATAGAGATGAAGCAAATAGATAATATTATGTACCTGCCCAGATCAAGACAACAAGGCAAAATTCGACACTTTCCAAGTACCAAAATGATTGTTAGTGCTTCATAAGACATTGAACCTTCAAAAAGTAAGCTAGCTGATATGCATTTGCAACAATGCAACAGTTTATAACAACAATTAATATTTTATAACAGCCACAAGATTTATGCCTTGAAATTGCTTGAAAAAAAAGACAAGATAAAGTAACTTTGACTAGGCAAATTGATAATAAATTGTCACAAGCAAAGTTGGCAATGTTTAGCTAGCTTTTAATATCACTTTTGCGGAGAATTTGCTGCAGTTAGATGGCTGTAGCAATCTTTTGCAACAACAACAAATTCTAATGGTCAAAAGTGCAAGAAAACACCATACAAAGTTAGCACTTACCTAGCAGATTGAATAGCAATTATCACAATTGAGTTTTGGAATGAGTTAAGTGTAAGTTATGTAGGGAAATGTATCCATTCAATGTATGTTTGTATGGCTGTAGCAATGTTTTTCTACAACAACAACTTAGCTAAGGAGTTAGTCTATTTTAGGGTTAGCAAATGTTAGTAAAAGCTTCAAGGATAAAAGTATGAGTGTTTGCTTGATCAATCAGCAGTTGTAGATGGTAGTCTAGTGCCTTTCTTGGGTAAATGGAGTCACTAATGGCAACAACAAATGTTAGAGGAAAGATAGCAATGATAATGATATGTCAAAGGGATGTAGAGGATAAGGAAGGTGTTGGTATCCCATGGCCTCAAAAATCCACTTCCAAGAGATAACTACTAGAAAGTAACAAAGGTTAGGCCCAAGCGATTTCTCCTTTCCTTGAACAAATTGTAATAAAATAGCAATTGCGCATGGAAGTAGGGTTAGTAGGGTGCTACAATGGTAGGGCTCTAGTATCTACTTCAAGATATGCGTCTTTCAAGAAATTTTAGCACATGGAAGACTATAGGGAAAAATATAATAACATATGTCTTTTCCCTAGGGTCTTAAGCAAGCAATTTCATAATCTTAGACATGAAACAAGTAAATGTAACCATAAGAATTCATTCACAATAAAGAAATGCAGATTTTCCACCCAGTTCACCAAGAATAATCAAGCAAAAACCCTAGTTGAAGATCCTCCACATGAAAATTGCAAAAGTACACCAATAAATGCCCCCTCCAAGAAGTGAGCACCACTAATTTCAGCCAAGAAACCTTAAAGAAGATCGAATTTGAGACCACCACTTGTGTGATGAGTCAATGATGAAAAAATATGAGTTTTATCTCTTATTTATACAATATCAATGACCTTTAATTATTTTTTAGGTCATAAAAGGCCGACATGGCCAAATTACATAAAAAATCCAGTTTTTACATAAATTCAATAATGAAAACCCTAATTTCACTTTTAGAGATGACGTCATGCCCTTCTAGGGTGACGTTAGACCCCCATGATGGAATGCTAGGCCTCAAAGGCAAAACGCTTGGCCTCCAGAGACCTCAAATGCTGCCACACGTGCCAACTAGCATCAAACCGTCCTCATAAATGCCAAACCCTAACTGGATGACGTCAAGGATCGACATGATGAAGTAAGGGGCCTTCAAGGGCCAATGTCATGGTGGAAGGGAAAGACCCCCTTGGTTCTAGGCCTGCCAGAGTGTCTCGGGGAAAACGCCCTTCTTTCTTCCTGGTGGCATCCTTTGGTGTCTCTCTGCCCCTCGTTGGGGTCACAACATCCATTTGCTAGGCTTTCAGCCCCATGGAGGTCCGAGCAAATCATCTCCCCATATGTACTTGTCCACCAGGCATGGTCCTGCAACAACAACAAGTACGCCCTCCATGGGTTCATAAGTCACAGGGATCATAGCGATGTCAATCACATCCAATAATCAAATTACCCAAACATGTGCATCAAACCCCCCTTTACCCAGACAAATGCTCAAAGACGTTATGCAGTTTAACAAGTCAGGTTTGGAGAGGGTCTTAGGATGTCCTATTGGGCTAATGCTCCTCAAGTTTGGGGTGTTTCCCAGGTGAAGACCAATCTAGGTCATGTAAGTGTGTGAAATGGTGCAGGGGTAATGTTTGGGCAAAGGGTGCAATGATAACAGGGAAATGTAGATCTTGCTTGTGGGTGCCTCTGTAGAGGGCGAGCTGCACCTTGTCATGGATGCCATTGTTTCCTAGCCCATTCAATGCCTTTTATTCTTTGTCTTATCACTTTTTCTTTTCAAGAGAATAGCTGGGGGACACTGTCCTGGCGTGGCGACCAGTGGTGACAGTGTTACCCACAAGCACTTCACGGAAATGAGAAGGCTGACTCGTGATGAGACCCCCTTTCTCTTGGCTATGCCACCAAGAGCCACTACTCTGGTTTGGTGACCAGATAGATGGTAGTGTCATACCCCTACATGCCCATGGACCTAATAGGCCGACTCATGATGAGACCTCCCATCCACCAACTAGACGTTGCATTTTTATTTTATCTTACGGGTCCCCTTTTCTTACTGAGAAGCCTTTTATTGCTTTCTCGGGAATCCCTAGGTGAAGCATCTCAAAGGTTTTATTTTGGATTTTAACTCTTGCCAGCTACTTTTACCCTCTGGGCCTTTAGCCCCTTCTTCCCACAAGGTAAGGTACTGAAGATTTTCAGGTCCTATCAAGCATGCCTATTGGGTATGTCTTTGACCACAGTTAGGCTCTAAGTTTCAACTGTTATGTAAAGTGTTTGCTGCTGTTTTAGGACAACCAACAATCCAAGAACTTCTTGCTGATTTGTTACGGTTGCGCTTCCAATTTTAGGTGCTTTAGCATATAGTTTTAGTAACCAGAAGTTAGCAGATGCATACTAAAATAAGTACAACACACCTAAAGATCTTCACAGCTGAAAATGAATAGATCTAAAAGACTAACACATGCATTTTTGTACACAGGTATTTTTGGTCAACATGACCTTGGATAAAACCCCCCTGGGGAAAACCAGTTTGGGATATCTATCTATATAATGATGATTAAAGCAAGAGATACAACAAGTAATGAAATACAATGGAACCTATATACATAGCAAGCTCCTCACCAGCCTTGCCACAAGAACCAGAGAAAGAATTGCCAAACTATGGTGCGCCCTCTCCCTTTGTTGTCCTCTGTATGGAACTGAAGCGCCCTAGCTCATCATTAACCCAGTGAAGAAATCCCTCCATAGGAATGTCCTCTCCTGTGCTGCCTCTCCACTGAAACTGTCAGAGCTCGAATCCTCCAAGCAGATCTGCTACCAGGTAGCTGCCAGTCCTCTCAACATGTGCGCCCTCCTCCTAGCAGAAATGATCACCAGAAATAAATTGAGCCATAAACTGAATGTCTATCTCCACAGAAACAAGCCCCCAAGATCTCCTCTCCCTATGCATCAGACCTCATCCTGATCTGACAAGTCCTCCTCTCCTGATGAGCAAATGATGGATAATAAATGCGCCCTCCTCCTCAAGATGCGCCCCTCCTCCATGTGCATGCTCCCTCTCAGAAGTGAAGGCTAAGACTCCATGGAAATACTCTCCATGCAAGCTCCAAGCAACCAAGAGCTTCTCCTCAAGCTCTCAAGGGTTTTGCTCAAACCCTCATGAAGTGCGCCCTCCTTCTCCTCAAGATTTGTGCCCCTCTTCTCTTCTCCAAAACCCTCAAGTGAAGAAAAAAAATGAGTCTCCAAAATGCCTTTACCCTCTCTTTAGTCTCCTCATGCCAACCCTAAAAGATCAATGGTCTAGATTAGATCTAGCCAAGTCTAATCAATGGGTGAAATCAACTCCAAAAACCTCACTAAGGAAATCCACTTTCCTTAGTTGCTTTATGTCTATTAATTCACCCACATTGTGAATTAATTGTCACTTTATGACTTAAGTGACATATTTCACTTTTGACTTAAAACTCTTAAGTCAAAGTGAAATTAGAATCATAAAGTAAAGTACAAGGGTAATAGTCTTCCCCCTTTGTGCTTAGAGACTCATAAGCACATGGGGACCACTTTCCAAGGTACCCAAATCTCAATAGGTACAACCCTTCCTAGTGTGGCAAACCCATTGCCCGAACCAAGGTAGGGGAAGATGAGAGGGATAATGATGAAAAAGGGTAAGTATGGAAGGAATGGACGATGACCTTTCATAGACCCACCCAATGGCAACTCATCTTAAAGGGAACCATCTTACGAGGGCATTCTATCACCCCCCCAGGTATGAACAAGTTAAAAAGCATAATTTCCAAGCAAACGTTATGAAATAACAGAGAGTTCAGGGCAACACATTCAAATGCTTCGAAAATCAGAGTGACACATACCATGATACCTGGACTCATTACCTCATGGAGCAAGACCCACTGCTAGTTCAGGAGCAGGCTAGTGGGATGGATGTTGCTGTTGTTGATAGATGGGATGCACTGAAGAAAAGATGGGTCCTCCGGGGCCAAGATCATGTCGTATGGCTCTCGGTACTCCATGTCTAGGCCCTGTGGGCCTCAAGATATAATCTCCTTAGTTATCCCTAGGATAGGGGATAACAGTACCAAATCACATATTACCCGAGAGATTGATTGCATCATAGTGCTAGTCATAGGTGACAGGCTGCCATGGATCTCCTTGCTTGTGTTGGAGGTAGTGGTCCGAGGTCTAGAGGATAAGAGTGAAAAAGTTATCCGCTGCTACAATCTGTTCTGAAAGAATACTGTCTAACCCCTGCTTTGTCTCTCAAATCTGCATATATAGAGGCTCACTCTAAGGCAATCAATTTGCGCTACTACTAGTGGATGAAAGCAAGAAAAACATGCCAAATCCTATCATCCTTTGCATGGCTGCCAACTTAGTTTGCTGCTGTTTTAGCAGGCTTTTCTCTGCTGTTTTAATCCTTTTTCCAACTTTTATTTCTTTTCCATGCAAACAGAATTGGTAAAATCCTTCTACTTCAATTCTTTTAGCTTTTGTAGAGTTGGCCTTATTCTCATTTTAAATAATTGGATAAAGTTGAGCTTTAAGATTTTCTTGACAAAACTACATGGTAACTTGGCATGTTTACCAATCAAATATGACAAGGGCGAGTTAAAGTATAAAACACTTTATTGAAGGTTTAAATTTAGGCTAGATAGAATTAGCACATGCCAAATATATCTAAGAGGTCAAACTAGGTTGTGGAGTGGTCAAATTTAGCATATGGAATCAAGGTTTGGAAAGTCAAACTTGGCAAGAATGAGCCTAAACATAGCCACTCGAATTAGGGTTTTGACATGAGTCAAACTTAGTCTTTTCATGCAAAGTGGACATCCTCCACCAAGTTGTCACATGTCAACCTAGGAGAAAATCCACTTGCAGAATACTGATCTTCATTGCTCACTCTTCACCCACCAGAATCCTTGAACCACTCCATCACTATATGCTCGGAACTAAGACATTTGACTTGTACCTACCACACATAGAAACTGCTAATTATAGATGTGCCCAAAAGCCAATCTTCCTCTGAAAAAGCAAAAAGAAAAAAATGAGAAAGACCAATGCTTGAAGATGGAGCATTGGTCTATCTTTTGAAAAAGCAAAAAGCAAAAGAGTGGGCAAGACCGATCTTCTTACATGCAGTTAAAAACAGTCTCATTGGAATCGCTTTTTTACAAGGATCAAGAATATATAATCATCTCTGACATGTAGGCCCTTGATCTCAGGGTACTGGAAAAAACAAACTGCTAAAAATAATAGTTTCCTAGAATTAATGAAACTGACTTTGGAATGAGCTCTGATCAATGTCAATGTCTAAATGCACTTGCAATGGAACTAGTGTGATGGAATCTCGCTGGATTTTAACTCCTCCAGTGGCACAAGTACAACTAGGGGTTAACATGTTCCTAACATTGTCCATCTTCATTGCTCTTGTTCACTTTCATCTTCTTCTTTCTTCCCTCAACCTTTGCATGCCCCTTTGGTTACTTTCTTTCGTTGGGGTCATCACCCTTCCATTCCTTGGATTATTGGAACTTGTTGAATTTTCTTCTTCTCTTCAACTGCCTTTGCTTGTCTTCCCATGTCTTTCTCCTCCATAGATTTTTCAATCTCACAAACTTCTTCTATGAGCTTCATCTCAAGAGGCTTTATTTGTGTTGCTTGTCTAATGGTCTCACTCTCCTTGTCCCATTTCGCTAGTCTTTCCTCCCTCTCTTTGATTTTTTCCTTTTATTCTTTTATGTACTTCGAGACTTATACATTTGTATATTTTCTTGGTTGTGATCCTCTATGTCCATTATATTGCATTCTATTGGGTTGAGGACAACCTTCATCGATTTTCTCTTGTATTCAATGTAGTATTTGGAGTCCACTGAACGCAACCTGCAATGTCCTTGGCTATGATTTCAGAGGTGCGTGATTCCTCTTTAGGCATGCCTTAGATGGTTTGGACTATCTTGCCTAGTTGGTATCCCAAATTGTGTAAACACCTATACTTCTCCTCCAAGTAAGTTTTTTTCCTCCATGCAAACCCCTTGTTTTTGTAGATTTCAACAAGAATGCTTGCTAGGTCATATCTGTCCAGTCTTGGGATGATGTAGTTGGTATTTAGCTATGTTGCATTGGTTTTCGGGATGGGGGAACGGCGGGGACGGGGGGACGCGTTTCTGAGACGGCTAGAGCGCACCCCCAAATTTTTCAAGGGACGACGAGTTGGGGACGACAATAATATATATATATATATATATATTAAAAAATATTAAAATTCACCATAAACATTTGCAGTTGCTTCAAGCTTGTAAGCATAACAAGCTATACTATACAGTACTATGCACAACCCTTACACTTGCCAATACTGAAAAAGCTCGAGCAATTTAAAAAAGAGCCAATTGACATTTCATTATTGGCTACTAGACAAGAGCAAAATGCAGTTTAGCTTTAGGAAACTTAAGTGAGAAATGTTTCTATAGCAGTTTTTCTTACTCGTATTTCTTGTTAATGACAATTATGTTAAAACATAAAAGGTATTCCCTTATCAATAGGTTTTGCAGATTTTTATGGTTGTGTTGAAAACCACTATAAAACACTTTGGTTCTATAAAGAGATTAGATTCATATTTCAGATTAAGAAGGTGATTGAATAGGAATTTATTCAAACATTTAGTACCCAATCGAAGTCACTACTATCTGATTGTTTTCACAATGCTTGAGGTTGGAATGGTGGAAGCACTATAATTGAATGACTCCTGGAAACCCATGTAGAATATCTAAAAGCTAAGATGACCAGAAAAATAAGAACAACAAGAGCAATAACCATAAGGGTCAACCCTTTGAAATGTTGCATTTCTTGTTTTTTTGACATGGAAACTTTGCTTCTTGTAACCTTGTTGCTGAAAATACAATATTTAAATCACCAAAAACCCAAATCAAAACCCATCATACAAAACCCGTGTTTTGAGCTACAACTTTTACAGCAAATTTAGATTCAATGCAATACAAAAATAATGGATGGGAAAAATGATCTTATTGTCCAATCTTCAATTTCCATGATTTTCAAGACTGAAGATATATGCCTGGAATATCCCCAAAATCTGCTCAAAAAAATCCCTGAAATCTACCTAGAACATCCTCAAAATCTGTTCGGAACGTCCTTGAAATTTGTCCGGAACGTCTTGGGGACGACCAACAAGTCCCCGAGTCCCCAATGGAGTCCCCAACAATTTGGGTAAGTTTCCTAAGGGTCCCCAAGTCCCCGGAACACGGGGACGGCGGGTACGCGGGTTTTTTTGGGGGGGACGGGTCCCCGTGCAACATAGGTATTTAGACAATATGTCTCCTTGGCTTGTTATCACACAGTTTGTAGCTAGGAAAGAGGCTATAAGATTTAAGGCCAAACTGGCGTAACAGGAACCTATCCCACCCAATGTCACCACGATGGGGAGGCTCTTTCTCTTTAGGGAGTGTTGACCACTGGGTTAGCACAGAGGTCAACTCATTTCATGAAGATTATCTATGACGAAGACAACAGGGTTCTACTGGGTGTTTTTAAAAACCAGCACTTATATTTTTGTAAACGGGATCTCCGCGCCCCTGCAAGGGTAAATAATGTAATAATGCCTGCATGGATCATAGTTAGGTCAGGTACCTTGGATGTTGACATCAGGGGAGTTCCTTTCATCGGGGGTTTTTTAATCTCAGGGGGTTAATGTGGCCTAACTAGTCAGGTTAACTTTCCGGAGTTTTTCCCTCTCACGCTCCTCCAAAGTGGTGGAAGGCGCTCTGACGATCACGTACAATGAGTAACCTTTTAGGATGATTGTAAATGACCATGCTAGGCAGTGTCTTGAGTCTTGCGAGATTCCGTCGAGTCTAAGTCAGTTTTTTTAATTAATTAATTATTTATTTAATTAATTAATTATTTTTGAGCTTAATATTGTAAAAACTTCGTCTTTGGGAGAAAGATAGGGGTATTTGTGCTCAAAATGAATGGAATAGCACTCCCTACACCCACTGGCCAAGTTTTAGCTCAGTCGGACTATTTTTGCTTTGTCAAAGTCCACTCAGAGTCAGTTAGAGTCAATAACAACAATTTTAATTGCTGAAGTGATTTTATTAAAAAAATCACAAATCATTGTAATTTTTGAGTTAGATAGTGGATGTAAGGTGGAAAGTGGCAAGAAGACACCCTCCTAACCATGCCCAACCCCTTCCCAACCTTTTCCTAACTTAATTTAACTTATTAATTAACTTTTTGACTAATTTCCCTCTTGCCCTAGGGGGAAATTCGACCCACACTTAGATAATTATCTAAGAAAATCCTCGAAACGCCAAACGAGGCCACCACACATGTGGTGCGCCCTCCTAAGCTACCAATAACTTAAACCCTCCCCCCTAACTAACTCCCTAACTACCTAGGCTCTTTCATAACCTATCCACCTCTCCCTTAACCCTTACGTGGCCCCCTTATGGTGCGCTCCTCTTCAATGGAATGGGCCACCATCTAACAAACTAACCACCCAACCTCTTAGCTTGGCACGTGGGGCCTCTTTGAGGTGTTAATGCCTTTCACTTGGATAGATTAACATCTAATCCTGGCCCTCCATCTCCTAGATTCGTTTTTGCCTCATCCCAAAGACCAAAACCCTAGCTAGGGCGCCCTCTCTTAGAGATGTGTGCTCTTCTCCTTGCTTTGACACTTGTCTTTCATGCAAGGCCCCTCCTTTTGCCTCTAGAG